>JACJUY010003169.1:1577-30327 GCA_014220935.1 Platorchestia sp. MABIK | reverse complement strand
ATTCACGAAAACGTTCAATTCAGCATACGAGAATTGTGTAACCTACTGAGTTTTTCAAAGAAATTGAAAATGTTGGTTATGCAACGAGAGTTGTTGATATTATACGTGCGGTTAACCTTACTTCACTGCAGGCAGAACAGTTTTGAAATTTCTCAGAATATTCGATGTTGAAAATATTTGCTGCGTTCATGTGAAGCCATGAAAGCTAAGCGAATTCAATTTTTGGAAGCAACGTTATTTTAGCTATTTTTGAGTTTTTACATTAAAATTCTTCGCGTGTTCTCAGTCCATGTCTGAACTGCGCTTCATTTTTCACAGTTTTTGTCAGTATAACACTGTCGAACCATCTAGAGTATTTAATCGGACCGAGAGGAACCAAATTATTCAGCTATCATTACTCCAACCCAGAACAAGGAACCAAATTCATTAGGTCTATTTGCTTCAACCATCAACAAAGAATCAAATCATTCAGCGCTATTTGCTCCAAAACCATCAATAAGGAACCAAATAATTCAGCTCTAATTGCTCCTACCATCCAAATATTTTAACGAAACCAAATTTTTCAGTTCTATTTGCTCCAACCATCCACAAGGATTCAGTATTTACGAATCGATTTGAATTGAATCATTTCTTTTTTTTTCTCCGGGAAATAATGGTGTTTTAATTTTTCGAGTCAAAAATGTATTCCTGTGAAAAACACTTTTTTTCTTCTCGGCATGAGAAGTCACGACTGCATCTTCTTCAATTCTAGCATGTGTTCGACTCCTGCTTCGGATATATTAGGTAATATTTTGATGTTCGAAATTTATATTTTGCACTTCGTATTAAATTCCATGAGTTCCAACTTCGTGCCTGTGACTCAAACAGTTATGAATATTCATAAGCGTTCAAATATATCTGCCTTTATTTCATTTATTCATTCGTGCACAAGTATATACGAACATCTTTTAAATATTCATGACCGCATTACCTATCCATCTCAACACTTGCGTACAAACAAAGAAACAATGTGTCCTGACCAACTTTTCATGACCAACTTTCTACCCAATTTATCTTGCTTCTTAAATCACCCAAAGGATTTAAGTGAAATTTCACAAACTGCACCAAGAAGTTGTACCATTGGTAGAAATTCAAACAACACGGAAAAGGGAATTTAATTTTAATTTAATGCTTTTTATTTGTAGATTACCCTCTTTCACTCAATTGAAATTCTAAATCATGGAATTGAAAATGACATCTGCGAAATTTTAGCAAAGGATTTCATTGACTGTGTTCACAGTATTTATAAATAAAGGATGAGGATAAGAGTCTTTAACAGTATTGCTTAAACAATTATTTTGTATTAATTGGATTATTAGTCCTTTGAAACAAATTCTATCGTGTAACTGAAATATATTTCATTATTATTTAAATGAATCTGAAACTTCGTTACCCCATTTAATAAATCGCTTAGTCTACTCAGTGCATTCTGTTCTTAACAGATTTGTTAAAATGTTTCATAGAATTCCAAACGCTAAAAATAGCTTCAGAACAAGTTTCATTCACTTGTTAGCATCAACATTAAATAAAGAATCCTACATGTGATTTGATAGTTATCAGATGACAAATAGCATATAATTCTGAATAGTAAATGTCATTAAAATAGTAAATTCCTAGGTTTTCTTTGCACTCTATTCATTTTCCTGTACATTGAAGTCATTAATTCGTCTAAGCTGAGAATTAACTCATGTCATTTCGCTGATGAATTTCATTTATCTACGTTTCATCAACCCCCTGTTCTAAAATTATGCAGTAGCTAATTTTTGCAAGTAATGATTAAAATAATATTCCTTTGCATTTGCGTGTTAAAAAAGATAGGATCAATGCAGCGTTTCCCATCAAAAGAAAAACGATTAAGCGCCATTTCCCTACACGCCATTTTATGAAGGCAAAAAGATTGAAAACGAGATTTAATTGGGCTTCCAAACACCATCAATCTCAGACTATTAATTCGTGTTCAATAAATGCCATGCTCCAACGCTTGAAATTAACGCAATGTGATCGAACGGTTCGAACTCATTCCCATAGTACCGTTCATTTGAAATAAAACGTTCTAATTTCCCATCTAACGAACGGATTTCCTGCTAAGATGTTTTTCCTAGAAAGTGATTACTTTGACGTAATTCGCGTTTCATTGACAACTTGCAAAAATTTGTGTTCTTTATATCGAAAACTCCCAACGAGAACAGGAGCGAAATTTTCTAGCAGACTTGATTGGAAGAGGAAAATATCAGCACTGGGAAATTGAGCTACGTAATTGGAGAGAAATGCCCATGGCAACCATGATTAGGAGCTTAATGAAGTCGCTCTTCCCGACTTAAATTCTCTAGTTCTCCTGCATTGTTTTCCAGGAACCGTAATTTTCCACCACGTATGATACTGATTGTGCTACACCCGAATGTTTTCTGGACTTTTATCTTCCGGCCTTTCACCACACAGAAAAATTTTCTTGCTCTATTTCTCACTCCAGAATTTGGAATAGACTCACACAGCAGGAAATACGATAAATAACGTACAGCTTGTTAGTTTTACCTGATATCAGAAGAAACGGACAAAGGTGCGAGGGGAAATGTTAAACTTTCATTTTCACCATCAAATCAAAGTGCGGAAATGACCGAGCCAGTGACGAGAATAATATATATTAAGAGCTTAGCTCTGAATATGCATTATTCAGAACTTTAAACCGCAAATTAATTTCTAAATCGATCCCTAACAGCTAGGACTTTGCACAGAAAATTTTGAAGTACTCACCGTATGCAGCCTTTTATTTCAAAGACCGCATAATTTTGCATCAATGTAAATCTCTTATCACTTCTGCAGCAAAGAGATTCGCCTGAGATTGCTATTTACTCACACTTGCATACCTTCAAACACGAATATATATTTTGTGTTACGAGCATTTCCCATGAGTGCTTCTCGAAACATAACGTTAAAAATGAGACTCTCTTATCGTGATTGAGCAGTTTTCTCTCACCTTGGAGTTTGGTGATGCAGTCTAACAGTTTAGAATAGTTTTAATTCGACCCCGAAGTAAGTTGACACACCTTAGCAGTTTTGATTAGTTTTAATTCGCCCCCAGAGTTAGTTGACACACTTTAGCAGTTCTGAGTAGTTTTATTTCGCCCCCAGAGTTAGTTGACACACTTTAGAAGCTTTGAGTAGTTTTAATTCGCCCCAGGAGTTAATTGATACTCTTTAGCAGTTTTGGGCAGTTTTTCCTCGCCCCGGAGTGAGGTGATATAGTTTAGCAGTTTTGAGTAGTTTAAATTGGCTCCCGAGTTAGTTCATACACTTTAGCACTTTTTATCAGCTTTATTTCACCCTGGAGTTAGGTGATGTGTGTAGTTTCGCAGTTTTATCTTGTAAAATGTTTTTTCGTTTGTTATTTTGCAGCACCTCATAATTTGATTGCCTAAGCTGCTATCAATAGTTGATTTCCCATTTAGTTGGCCAGGGTTGGTTAGGTTAAGTCAAATAAATGGGACAGGTCGATGTTAATTTCGACAATCAATTATTTAAAAACTTCAGCCATTAAATAACAAATTGTTAAAAAAACAATCACTAGAAAAGTCTTAAGCCGCTGGTAGCTTATAATAGTTTTAAGGTTTAAAAGTTTGAAGCGTCTAAAATTAAAAAAAAATAAGAATTTTAAAACTTCCACGCAACTGAAGCTTTAAAAACGTTTGAACAAGCTTGATTAAGTGTAAAGTTACTGAAAATTCGGAAAAATGTTCTCATTATGCTGAAAAACATAGAGCTTCTCAAAGTCTCTAGATAAAGTTTGACGCTTGTCAGTAAAATGATGCCACTAGAACTTTCAATAATTTTTTTTAATACGCATGTTCGTGTACTGGTGAAACTTCGAAAATAATCAAAACACATCTGAGAGTACGAAATTACAACAATAACATGATCTTCATAAAAAGTTCAAACATTTTCATGAAAACGATGTTTAAAAAGCCACAAATTTAAATTCACGCTTTTCAGTGTTACGCAAGCTACTAGATACATAATTTCGATGATAATGAAACAAAAAAAGTTAAAAACACTAAAAGCTACGTGTTTATTTCAATGTCAAATAAGTTAAAAAACTAAAAATTGCAAACGCAGGAAGTCTGTTTTGATGATTATGAAACTAAAAAAGTTAAAAGTTCCAAGCTACTCTCCTTACTGCTAAAATGAGTTCGAGTTAATGTCGCGTCGGCGTCTACTGGAGCAGAAATTTGGCGTCGAGGACTTGTCAAGGGTTGCCAGGCCAGATTTCAATTTTTGTCATTAGAAAATGTAATTTTAGACAGTAGTAAAGATCACCACATGCGCAGCTCACAGGAATTCGAAGCATAGTCTAAGATTTTTATTTCTTCGTTACTGATAATTGTTTACGTGGACCCATACAGTGCTGCCTTATGATAGAATGGGACGGTGCTTCTAAAGGCGTCCCGTTCGATGACTTTCTTGTCAGCTGCGCATGTTAGAGTCAATGTATATACGCTAATTGAAACCGGCTGTGAATGAGATGCAGAGTGCTTACCCCTTAAAAATTATAGGTACCTAATGCAAAATTATTCGCATGAATCTAATATCTACAAAGTTTTCCATTTTTACTACAGTCTCTAGAAGTTGTGTTTTTTCCCATCTCCGCCTCTCTGCGTACCCATTTTCCTCTCTTTCTCTCCTTTTTGAAAAATTTTATTTTCGCCAGAAAGTTGTACTTATGACTGTCCCGCATTTTAGTTGTCCTCCTATATTTTTATTTTTTCGTTTCATCTCGCATTAACGATGCTGGATAGTGTAGTTCTGATATTTAGATTTATTCTGTTTTTTTCGCCATGTCATTATTTTATTTAGACACCAATTTGAAAAAAATACTAGTAGCCTCTTGAAATTGGTCGCCATAAATAGTGTTTGGGCATTCAAAATATTTGGAAAACTTCCTAGTGGCTTAAATTTACTAACATACTGCATCGTATATCAACTCGTGACGTTCTGATTGAGAAATATCATTTCCCCAACGCTACATTCATTGGTATAAGAGCTCATTTTTCAGCCTTCCTCCACGTTGAGGGAACACAAAACTTCAGCTCGCTATTAAAAAGCCTTCAATGTCGTTTAAAAAAAAAGATGATGGCGGAAGATATATGAGGGTATGTGCAGTACTACGTATATAAGACGTAAGTTTACAAGTATATGTATTTTCGGTCGTGTAGAATAATTGACGGAACATACATGAAAGAAAATGACGTTTTTGAGGTTCTACAAAGTACTAATAAGATTGGAATTAGCAATACCCGACAGAGCAATAACGACAAGAAGGAGACGGCTTAAACATGAGAATTAATTTGGGTTCAGAGGCGCAGGTTGCACTGCGATTGTGCGTAGCCGAGTCTCCTGGGTCACGAAAACTTTCAGGTGGTGTCCGTCTCGTCCCATTATTCCTAGTGCTGGGAAAGAGGTACATTGATGACTTAGTGACGTATTGAGCAAACTCGGAGTGTGGACTACGCCAGCTTCGTTGCCGACTCAGGATCTCGTACGAGCACGTTAATTGCGGTCTGACTAGCAAGAGTGTTGCTGCGCACATCAGTTTGTAGGAGTGCTGGACGTGATGACGTCGTAATGCGGTTAGTATTGGCCTGAGCAGACGGCTTTAGTTACATGGCGTGAAGCGAAGAGGCTCACAAGGAGGAAGAACTGATAAAGGAACGCTTAGCTGCCGTCGTGTTGGTAAGAAGCGCTTGTGACGAAGCACTGATGAAGGAGCGCTTGACAAAGAGGCGCTTACTGTAGTAGCACTTAGTGAGGGAGAACTTGTCCTGCTTCGTAGGGTAGGAGCGAGTAATTGGTGCCATCTGAGAGCCACTCGGTTGTGTGCTCTCGCTTTGCCCTTACTTCACTACACTAGAGTACACTTTGAATGTATAGTGCAAGCCTTTACAATGCATATAAGCCTAAATTTAATAGAGTCACTACAAAATGGTTGAGTTAGGATCGCGAGGCAGGGAGCGCTAAGGGATTTTCCTCTGGAGAGTTCACAGGGGGAGAGAGCACAAGCTCTGCTTCTTAGACAGGTGGAGGTGTTGTCGTCGCAAGGATGCAGTGAAATTAGCGTAGCAAAGATGCTGTGTGATAGAGTACTTCTCGATCTTAACCTTAGGTAGACTATTGAATTGGGCTGTAGAGCGAGAGCACCAGGAAGAGAGAACTCTAGACTTTACAGTTGCTACGATAACTGTAGAGTGTTTTACATGCATAGACCTTGCTTCAGAAGTGGTAGATGCGAGTTCTAGCACGCATTTTACCAGCTAGGCAGTGCGAGCTAGGTGTACGATATTCATACGAGTAATTCGCATCCGAGTTATAATGCGAGATTTACAGGAAGAATTGGTTCGAGGTCTTGGTTCTGTGCTGTTTGGGAGCATTCGGCTATAAGTGGTTAGGAGAAATCTTTGTAGAGAGTTTGTGGTTGAATGGTATTTGTATTGGTAAATGACCGAGTCACTGCAAGAGTCCGAAATGTATAGAAATATTTCTTTCACGTCAACAGAATATTTGAAAAAGTAAAAGCGCTTCATGAATTACCAATCCCTTTTCTGCACAAAATAATGAAATGGAAATAAAAAAAAAGTTCAACATTAGAGTACAAAAGAAAAATGGCCTTATTCTGAGACCACGAAGAACATGGCAAAACATCGTAGAGAAAATAGAAAAGAACGACAACCAAGTGAGAATAAAGGTATACGCCTAGAGCGCATCCTTTAATTGTTGACAAAAACCCGTAAAATATCGCGCGAGTTAGCCCAAACGAGCGAAAAGTTCTAAAGTTACAAAGTTAGAGGGTTTTGAGAAGGCTTGGTGGCCTAGAAGGCAATGAAAAAGGTAAATCGTGGGTCCCGTGTCATTGTTTTGAGCCTCAGTGGAACGTGATAAATTCAGCGCCGAATGGCTTGGAAAACCCGAAGTAACTGGCCTGGCTGCTCGAACGCGAGAAATAGAAAAGTCTCAATAACTGCGGCTAGAATTTTGCGCTAAATTGACCGTGAGTGTCGATGCACGCCCTGGCTTTGAGCGAGTTCATTAGTTCAAGAAAGAATGCAGGCGCCTCGAGAAATACACTTGTCGACGTTTATTAGGGAGATGAGAAATGTGAAGACTTTCTTGGAAAATGTTGGCTCAAGTTGGAGCTTACGTTGCTGGTGAAACTGAACGAAACCAGGGTAAGTAAAAAAGGGTTCCGAATATTCTTTTATGTTTACACTTTTCATTGAAACGAGAGAATAGTGTTACCGTTTAATATAATTGCAAGACTTTATTTTTTTACCACACAATTGTTTTCTCCCTAAAATAACATGCCTTTTTTGAACAAAGCATACATTATGTCGAGTTAAAATGTGCCTTTGTCGGCAGCGGTATAAGCTTCACCATAATCTTACTGACAATTAAATCCGCCTGGGAATTTGATATCACACAGTGTATTCGTCTTATGCACATTTCTGATCAAAATTTTAAACAACTTTTATGACATGTTTTCCATTTATTTGTAGTTCCTACCGTGTGATTTCTGCAATTTCAGAATACCAATTTATGTCACCAGAAAAATTTGTACTTAATATAGTGGATACAAGCTTCAAAATATGTAGTTCTGTCAATCAACCGAATGAGCTAAGTTCCAAAACGAAAAAACAAAGCGATTGAATTCCGAATTTTTGCCTCGCTGCTACGACAATTTCGGCGAGATGGTAGCTTTGAGCTTCATTGGTATGAAATTAGCCCCACCATAACCACATCCTCGGAGGTACCCAGCACTCACACGCAAAGTGAAAAGCTCAGCCATGGTACTTGTGTGTTATGAATTATGTTTTGTTGATTGTGCATGGTTTGAAAAATTTTACAAATTCTTCACAATTTCCCAAAAAATGTAATAGAAACGAAGCGAAAGATGTTCTAACGAGTATCGTCTTGACGATATGTGTGTATATACATATGTACTCATATATAAATATATATATATATAAATCTTGAATTCATCAATCACTTTACACGAACTTCAATTTTAAGTGGAAAAGAATACTTTCCAGTTACGTTCATCAAAAGTGTACTCGCAAAACTAGTTTTTCGATCGGCGAATTTCGTCAACTGATCTTATTTTTGAAAAAACTTTTACCGCTCGATGGGAAAATAAACATCCTTGCTATTTCTTCTTGCCTTACGGGCCTGTTTTGCGTCAACATACTCAGGTTAAAATGTTTGTAAGAATTGGTAATTCATTTTCTTCAAATTTAGACGTTTACCCTGTAAAAATTTTTATTTTCAGAATAGATCTAACGGATCAAAATAAACACTGTCGATTCTTCAAATTTTGAACTTTCAACTTCCAAAGTCACTCAAAGTCACTCATTGATACACTCTGTAGAATAATAAAGTCCCATAACACACACACACACACACACATAGAAATATGAAAAAAATTACGATGCGGAAATTTCTAGGTACAATTAAAATCTACTCAAGAATCAATGATTTATAATGTCACGAATAATATCAAACACTGCATTCAAGTGAATTTCTTTTTTCAATTATTAAACAAGAATACATTTTGAATAATGATGCTAATCCAATTCCCACTCTCGCAAACATGCCACTGTACAGCACGCTGTCACTGTAGAAGACTCGCATTCTTTACCTAAATACCAGACAAGAAGGTTACCATCCTGTGCATGTTTGTGCAGTACATTTTTTCTTTTAATTAGCGCCTTCATAAAATTAGAAACGTTATTCCAAGTCAATGTACTTTAGCTTAACTTCACCATACATACTTCAAGTTGCTACACTGATATACTAGTGAAGTAGGTAAAATTGTTCCAAATCAACCCACGTCTCCGTGAGTTCAAAAGTAGCAACTACAATATTTATACTTTGCTCAATTTTAAGATGAATCAGAAAATTACGGTGCACTGACGTTGCTTGCGTGTGTAAGAGTAGGAGTTGGATATTTTAGCATTCTTCATTGCAAGTCTCCTCACCGTGCTCCAGTACAAGCCTTGGGTCAGCATATATGTTGTGGATGCGGTACACAAAAAAATACCCGAAAACATCAGTAAACGTTTCAGGTTTCTGGGAGATGGCACCATTTTTGAAAGGGTGTTAGGTGTAAATTCCGTTATCCTAACACTTCTCCCTTCCAGAACTTTTAAGCCTCGTAAGCTAAGGTATGAACACCACGCAATGTCACCTTTACTATAGTAATTTCTTCAATTATTCTTAGGTTGGTAATGTGGTATTTGGGTCAATTTCAAGTGTGTGATACCAGCACTAATACTTTTTGGCTGCGATCCGCAAGTTTTACCAGAATTTGTTACTTTGTCATTTCATTAGAACCGAAGCCAGGCTAGAAATATTCAGAAGTAGGCTCAGAGCTCCGTCTTGTTACGTGATGTTGGACACAAGACACACAGTACAAAAAACGTGGACTCGCTAATTCGGAAACACGGAGCTTGAAACTCTCCCTACAACTTGGATAGTGAAATTTCAGAACGATGTACCGAATTCTGGCTTTCTGATGCGAAAGTTGCTGACCCCATAATACTATGTCAGTAAAATGCTAAAATCTCACAGCTTGGAATTGATGAAAATCTGCATAAAGTTTTAAATTCTATTTATGTAGAAAAATATTTCGACAAAAAAACATGAACGAGAGAACTTTTCACGTAGTTATCTTTGCCTCCGATGCAAAAGTAATTGAATTGGACTTCGATGCCAATTTTAGGATATTCTAATCGTGCGATATTGATGAAAAATTGAAAATCGCTGTAATATTACTTGTAGTATTTGGAAAACAATAACTATAAATCGTGCAGCTTATTTTGAGGCATGCAAGCTAAACCAAAAACGTTTTTCAAATAAAATATAAAATGAATAATGGCCAGTACGAAGGCTTATTTGTTGATCGCTTCCTTGTACAACGTTTCATTTTACAATACACTACTCAAACCTAGAAAGCAATTACTAAAGTTCTGAAAATCCTGGAACTCACAGATCTGTGTTTTATCTCGTGTTTTGTGTGTATTTGTAGGAGCTCGTAGCATTTCAAAAACCTAGCAAAAAACCCAGGAAATAGAAATGGAAAAATCCAAAGCTCGCAGAGATTTTGGCAGAGCTCGCACTGCATTCTTACGCAAGAATTCAATTTTGTGAAAGCAGGGCTGAGCGTACTCCCTTTGTGCTCCGAATGTTCCGTTCTGTATTGCAGGGCTGTGCGCAGCGACCGTTTACTGAACAAATCGCAGGCGTAGCTCATTTGTGTTCATTCGCTGCTTTTCTCCTCATACAAATATGCTGTTTACCTCCTGAAAACTCCCTTGTGAATCATAATTTACTACATCAAAACAATCATATTTATTTTACAATAGAAGACTGGGAATCAGTTCATGTGTGAAGACATTCTTGGTGATATAATCAACAATATAACCAACTTTGAATTAATAACTCATGGTTATATTCTCAGCAACAAAATGCAGTCACAATTTGTAAACCAATTTCAATTAAAACTTTTCAACTCTTCAAATGAATTTTTGCAAGGATTTGATTTTGGCAACATCATAGCCATGATGACAGTTATTTCAAAAATTTCAGAAAGGTTCGCTATTACAGTACAAATCATACACTAACAAAGTGTTTTAATGACATAATATTTATTAATGTCAATGCAAATCAACACGTCAATTGCCGAAAAATGCCTTGCAATTATTCGTAATGATAATTTTAAAAGGATTGAGTGTAATTTCGATAATTTTTACCTAAGGATTTTAAGTTATTTGTACATTTTTTAGAAAAAATTAATTTAAAAACAGCAAGTTCAGCTCGTATCCCCTTCAGATAGTTAATGCATAGTTTTACCTTTATTTAAAGTGTGAAATTTAAAACCGATTTTTATGCTTGCGCTGAATTGACCATACATTTTACATATTTTACAAAACTAACGATGGAGCTGGTCTTCGAAACATTTTCGATTTTTATTCTTTGAATGAAATGATTAATTTTATTAGCATTTTCTTCACTTTAAAATTTCCAGCGAATAAGTCTAATATTTTTTCGGTATATGTTTTTTTTTAGACTGAAAATTTTAAACTGATGCGAACTTCTATCCCTTAATTCTCAATGTTCTCCTTCTGGAATTCAATTTATTCTAGTTTACATTAACGCTGGAATTTCAGAATTCGAAAACGATGTGTCATGTTCGGCATTTATGCCCATGAAAATTTAAGCAATCAAACCCAACCAAACTGTGCATCAACTGCATCATCAAAATCTGTATGAGACTTGGTACCAACCTCAGCATTAGCATCAAATCCTGCATTAACCCAAGCATCAAACCCACCATCAAATTCTATTCACTTTTCCGTACTCTCTTCTTCACGGTGAAGACGCATCTCTGAACAAAACCTTGAACCGAATGCGACTTCAGAATCATTAACCTCATTAGCCTTGGGAAGGGAATTTTGAGCCTGCAAACGAGACGGATTCATCATGGAACGGCGAAGCAAGGCTGCAAAAAGCACGAGTCCTGTAAACCTCAGCCCAATGACCGCATTTTGAAAGACGCAATTTTAGACCAGCCGCCCCACACTTCCATGGAGCACACACCGCATTGGAGCTTTAAATAATGGGAGTTCCGCCTGACAAATGGGACACCATAAGCTAGAAATGAGGGCTAAAGAGGCATGAATTTCTTTTAGCGTTCTCTTTGGTAATGCCGCCTTAAGGAGACACTTTAATCTTCAAGAGTATTAAGATGTGCAAGTGGCACTCACTTGAATTTGCGCGCTGTTGGGTCACGCGTTGAAGTATTTTGTGAGGCGGGTGCTTTGAAAATTATAGACTGGAATGCTGAAATCAACAAAGCTGTTAGGGGAGAAAAATGCATCCGCGTTTGAAGTACGTGTTGACAGCAAATACCTACTCTAGTGAAAAAAGATCTACCTTCACATGAAATATACCTACCCTTATAATCATTACAAAAATACAATTAACTGATATATTAATTCCTCATGATTTACTGAGTAGGTTATCAACTGAAAAATAATCTCATTATAAATTTATAAACGAAATAGGCATCACCCCCATAAACATAAAATTTTACTGAAAATAAACTTGATGGTGAAACTTATTTTAAAAGATTTTAAGGATTTTAGTTTTTGAATCTCACTGAAAATAACGAAGGTTAATGTTTTTTTCCCAAGTTTGAAATTTTATAAACCTATTCTCGCATATGCTAAAACATAAATGCGATGTTGAGTTGTGCGCAATTAACCGAAATTATTAAATTATTAAACAATTTCAATTCAAACAACTAAAATTAAATTTTAATGCAATTAAACTGTTGTCATTCAAAAATTAATTCATCGCGATAATAAAATGGAATAAGGATAACCTATCAATAAGCATGAAACTTCAATCAAAACAAACGCGTAACGGAAGTTGTTAAATTTTTTTGTGATTTAACCTCGTGAACATCCTTAGAAATCACAAAACCTGAAATTTTTGTGATAGTAGGTATTTGTAAATATTTTCTCGTACATACTAGAATGAAACTGTGTTCTTAAGTTCTACGTTGATGGTTTAACCTAAAATTTAGCATGCAACTGAATTTTTATCTATTTCAATATGCTACGAAAACAGGTAGGACAGTTGCAGAACTAAATCACTAATATTTAAAAGAAGTACAATATAACTTCATGTAAAATAAATTGCGCAAATTTACGAGACGGCGTAAATACACGACTCTAATGCATAAATGTACGACTCAACTGCTCAAACGCACAAAAGAACTGCGTAAGTGGCCGTAGTCAGCAAATACAAGTGCTTCATTACTGTTTAAATTCACTGTAAATTAACTTGCTTCTAATTTGTAAATTTGATTTCTTTTTAATTGAAATGGTAGTTTCATTTCAGTTTGAAGTTAAATTGTGAATTAGTTTCTGCTCGAATGGAAATTTTAATCAGCATTCGTTTCAACATGTTATTTACAATTATAAATTATTACATGACATGTTTATGAACACATAAGTATAAGCCTCACTACTAACATTGAGTGACAAGCTGGGCTAGTTCAATCAATTATTAACCATTTATTAGCAATATTAAAAGAGTCAGTATAGACAATTTAATCCCATTCTCTGTAAAACATCACAACAATACAACAACATCACAACAATACAACAACATCACAACAATACAACAACATCACAACAATACAAAAACATCACAACAATACAACAACATCACAACAATACAACAACATCACAACAATACAACAACATCACAACAATACAACAACATCACAACAATACAACAACATCACAACAATACAACAACATCACAACAATACAACAACATCACAGCAATACAACAACATCACAACAAAACAGCAACATCACAACAATACAACAACATCACAACAATACAACAACATCACAACAATACAACAACATCACAACAATACAGCAACATCACAACAATACAACAACATCACAACAATACAACAACATCACAACAATACAACAACATCACAACAATACAACATCACAACAATACAACAACATCACAACAATACAACAACATCACAACAATACAACAACATCACAATAATACAACAACATCACAACAACACAACAACATCACAACAATACAACAACATCACAACAAAACAACAACATCACATCAATACAACAACATCACAACAAAACAACAACATCACAACAATACAACAACATCACAACAATACAACAACATCACAACAATACAACAACATCACAACAATACAACATCACAACAATACAACACCATCACAACAATACAACATCACAACAATACAACAACATCACAACAATACAACATCACAACAACACAACAACATCACAACAATACAACAACATCACAACAATACAACAACATCACAACAATACAACAACATCACAACAATACAACATCACAACAATACAACAACATCACAACAATGCAACATCACAACAACACAACAACATCACAGCAATACAACAACATCACAACAATACAACAACATCACAACAATACAACAACATCACAACAATACAACAACATCACAACAATACAACAACATCACAACAATACAACAACATCACAACAATACAACAACATCACAACAATACAACAACCTCACAACAATACAACAACATCACTACAATACAACAACATCACAACAATACATCACAATGACGACAAAAGAAATTTGTATTACACAGGATGTCCGTTGAAAAAATGGCCGACATAAAAATGTTGTTTAATTGCTTAGTTCTAGAAAGTTGAAATTAATTTCATTGACAAGAGCACATTTAAAAGTTTGGTTTTCTTTTCACAATTTAATCTATTTGGTTTACCTTTCAAATGAATGTGACATTTATCTCTAAAAATTGTGTTATCCCACAATATTTGATCAGAACTGCTCATATTTTTTATTCTGCGGCAAAATAACAATCGCCGCTCTGCATCCTGCGGAGAGATTTCATGACAATATTGCATTTTAAATGATTTTATCTCAAGGAATTTTTTGAGAATAAAATGAAGAGTCGGTTTTTTCACTTGTGTCTCAGCAGACAATTTTCTCGCTGATTTTGTTTTAACATCGTTCATTAAAATCCTTACTGTGTTCATTCTTGCTTCTGTCCTTCTGGTATGCCAAACAGATAAAATTACCGAAATAAAATAAAACTTCAAATCCTGTGTTTTTTAATTAAACAAATATCAGCCCTTGTGCACTAATATTTTCCAAACTACAGCATTTTTAAATCGATAACTTTTTTAGTGGACACCCTGCACGTCAGAATAGTATCTCATTACAATATTACGAAATACATATTATACGACAACGCCATCATAATAGTAAAGTAATCTATGATCCGACTGCATCATAATAGTGCATCATAATGATAACCTGAAATTTACATTATAGAGTAGCATAGTTATACGACAGCATCATAATAGTGCATCATAATGATAACCTGAAATTTACATTATAGAGTATCATAGTTATACGGCAACATCATAATAGTGCATCATAATGATAACCTGAAATTTACATAATAGAGTATCATAGTTATACGGCAACATAATAGTAATAACATAAAAATCTCTGGTGGCACTCAATCGACGTGTCAATGAACCGTAAAAACAATTTAAATTTTCTCAAGGTCTGAATGTAAAAAACTTCGAATCATCATAACTGGAACTTCGTAGTTGTAGAAGTAATACTTTGTTGTAATTTTATATTCAGATCTAGAGAAATTTTTAATGATTATAATTTCATTGCTTACTGTCTATATATTCACTTTCCTGAATGTACAAAAAACAAATACGGCGAAGATGGATTCAAGTTTCTCAGCAAGTACTATGATTTATTTTACCAATTATTGAAGGGTCCTCTGGACATGGAATTTCTAACCAGGTGCCAAAATCTTTGGTGTGGTACAAAGTTCTCACGGTTAAACCTTTAGAGAAGATCTCTTCATACTTCTCACATTTACAAGTCTTGACAAAATGAGATGCAGCAGCACAAAATTCAACTGAAAAGAAAGTGCTGTGCGTAATCAAAATAGTAGCAACTGCTGAAGCTGAAATTCGCCCTTTCTTTCCCCGACTTGTGTGTTCATGGTCTTCGGCAATCTGAAGATGAAAGGTTCAAAGCGGCTACTCTTGGGAAAGAAACTTGATAACCCGGGCATGCAACACGAAACTAACCCTTGAGATCCAACCAAAGTGATTTACAACTACGGTGCAATTTTCTTATTTGAGCGAACAAAATTATCATTAACTTTTGATCTCAACTTTTGTTTGCCAATTTTAAATTTTACCTTTGCAAACATTTTTTTTTATTTTGAGGAACTCGCTTACTCGATCAAAAGTTTACAGTGAGATAACCGTACAAAATTACGGAAAGATGGACATTCTTTAGCTCATCGGTACTTTCAGAGTTTTTAAGCCGCAAAAATTTTCTCGCCTGTATCTTAAAAGAACGATATATCTGTACTGAAAGAATTAATCCGTAATGACAAAATGGTAACATGTAAGCTTGATAAAGGCAGAAGCATAGTAATTTTGATTAATCTGTGTATACTATTAAATGCAAACTTTAATTTCTGACGAATCTAAATTTAAATTGATAATAAAGTCGTGTGACAAAACTATTCTCCAAACTAATTATAAAATAAGTAATTTTTTGCGGAAGTTATACAATTCGCATGTTTTTTCTACTGAAATATGCGTTAAAGTTGTACTTATCTGGCTTGTTTCCAAAAATCTTGTATGGTCTACCAAAAGTGCACAGGTCAGATATTTCCTCTAAGTTCAATTCTGTCCCATTTTTGTTACTTTGAACACTCCTAGTTTCACTTTAGCACAATTCTTAGCTCCTTTGCTAAGTCCTTCATCCAAAAAGGATTAAACTCTGGAGAAACCGTCTCAGTTTTTTAGGGAAATAACATCCTTTCTGAATGCAGACAAAATAACTTTGACTTAATTTGGTGGAAAATTTATTCGTTAATATTCGATTGGCTGAAACCATTAATATAATTATAAATGCCATTTTTTCTCGTGAACAAATGTGGTTTTATGTCGTGGAAGAACTCATATTAAAACGTCCCTTTAATTTCCCATTCTGAACTCCGTGTTCATTTTTTGGTGGCAAGAAGAATAAGCGAGTTGAGCGTCTCCGTACAAGGCTCCCTTTGTGGCCTACGCTGGTAAATATTTTTAAATGCCATTGAGAGCAAAAATGGCTTGCAGGTTGCCCCACACATTTAAACCTGAATTTCACCGCAGATGTATTGATGATACTATTCTAACGTTTCGAGATCCCAGTTAGGCTCTCTTGTTCAGAGACTAATTGAATTTTGAGCACTCGTCTACAACATTTGCTTTTGAAATCGAGGCCAATAATTGGTTATCTTTTCTATATTCAAAAATTACTAAAAGAGGCCTTGCGTTCAATGAACTTAGCATATGTTTTTCGAAAAACTACCTTAATCCGGATCGGGTTTGAGCTATTTTAGTTCTTGTCGCTGTTGATTTAAAATGAATACCATACAAATTTAATTAAATCGTGCAGAGAATATTTGGTCAAATTATCTCGATCAGCATGTTTAGTTCACTTTTTTCATAAAATGGGTTTTCTTCTTCCATTGTCCATGTTGAAACGCAAAAATTCCTGACAAAGAAACACTCAATTACTGGTGCTGCTACAGAGTCGCTGCAATGTTTGTATTGCGTTTTCCCATATTGCAAAGATTTCCCAGATGAAACGTCGCGAAATCTGGAAATTCTTTTTAAATGCCATTTTCCTTCTGTTAAGCTAAGTTTCGTGTCCGTTAATTCCCATAAAAAGTAGGCTCTTTCTTCGCTACAAAGACGTTATTCCCAAACGGATACGGGCATTCATTGTGTATAAATTTAGTTGTGTGCAGTGTATGTTGGCATGACGGCTTTGCCGTTCTACATAAATTAGGATTGCCCAACACCGTCGAGTAAGCTACGGCAGCGGAAAAACTTTGACCCAAAAGCTTCATAAGTCTAACCGCCTTCACAGCGAGCCGTGTTCCGGCCAAATGAGTAGCAGAAGACAATTTTTCTAAACTACGCACTGCTTCCAATGATTTAGCAATTTTAAAACCGCTTTACATTGCCAAAGAAAAATCGGTCCTTAATAATGCAAATAGTTCGAATCCTTTACAAATTCATGAGTAAATTTTAATGTATCGTATTTTTAAGACATAACCGAAATTTTCCTTTTGTTAATTTTTCAGACTATTTACTAAGGTTGAAACTGATCTCTATAACATTTTAAAAAACTAATTTTCGAAGTTATTTTACATTCAGACCTTGTAAATTTTTAACATTAAAATTTCAATGCTATAGCGCATTCTTTGTCTCTGAGTTCCTGATGCTCTAAAAATTATCATTTAGTTTCACAAAACACGTCACTAATTACACTTAAGTTGCACTATCAACGCCACTTTGCGCAACCAATCAAGCAACTCTCAGCATGAATTAACATTCAAAATTAGACCCTGGTATTTCCCACGAACATGACGCTATTCCTAAGCTCGTCCGAGAGCTTCCCTGTCGCCTTTAAAATGCGGAAAGCCGACACTTGGAAAATGTGAGGAATTTTTAGCTCCCCGAAGAAACTTCAAGCGTCTTCAACCTTGTTCAACGCTAAACGACGCTGTCACGGAGTACTGAAACTGCTGTTAGCGAACTGGGTAAAATTATCAACTACGTGTAGCGAAGTTTACCGTAACGATTGAAGCAGTTTTGATCTTGTTGAATTTTTAATTTAGTTCTCAGCCTTATTTGTCAGCCTAAAATGGGGTATGATGATCAGTCTGCAGGTATCTGGCAATTAAAATAGAAATTTGGCATCATTTTTCGATTAATATTCGTTTAGATTTATAAAATACAGCCTTCGCAAAATAAATAACGCATCATTAAAAGGATCATTACCCTGAATCACATCAGATTATGAACTTTATTATCACAGTATTCAACACCTGAACGTACATTGAGACGATTTTTTCCTCAGTAACACGAAATTTCTTAGCGATACCGGGCCTGCAAACTAAAATGTTTCTGAAACTCAATTCTGAATTTAAATTTTGACGATGTTAATTTTAAACTATATGAATTGGACTATGTTCCAGTAAAATCCGATCCCGGTTTTCAGTTCGTCCTAGTTGTGTCCACATGATACCCTCTGCGCACTGAACTCGGTTTGGTGTAGCAAGCCAGGGTCTCCTGGTCACGATAATGGGAGCCTCGTCTTTTGCAGCAAACGGCAGCATAGGAGAGTGTGCCGAGTTCATTACGGGTGGTGATTGTTCAGTTAATTAGACTCCTTAATTACCTTTGAATTGAGCAAACTTTGGCCTCAAACAGCACCCCTACATCAGGTGGCAAGCTGGCGAAGTCATTCATCAGTTCTGGCTTAACGATCCACATTGTGATGGTTTCACCCTCTGCTCTACCGCACCTCAGATGCGAGTGTTCACCCCAATGACCTTTTCTCCGCTGCACCACCACACCCAAAAATTTTGCAATTTAGATTCATTTCCGTGAAGATGAGTTATTATGCACTTATTAACGGAAAAAGTAAAATTATTTTCTAATGAGTTTCTTTTTGAAAACTCTTTTTTGTAAATCTTTGTGTAAATAATAGATTGAAAATATTTACTGGAGCTCTCGCGATAAACATGCATATTGTCGTGACCAAAACGCGTTCTGACTTACAATAGCAACTGGGTCTTTAAACTAATTCTTAGTGGTCATCGATGTACGGGTTGTTAACCCTCACTGTTATGGTAAAGTTAAATGAAAATGTTTATTCTTCTATGAAACAACTCACGCAATATCTGCAGTAGCCGTGATTACTACGGAATGATTGACTATTCAGGAGTTAGGAATTTTCTATTATGCACCACAGTGCGCTGTGATAAAATGATATTCCCAATTTAGAAGTTCCCATGTTTGTACTGTTGGTGTAAATCCTTATTCCATTAATGATGTTTTATCTCTGAAGAAAAAAAAACTTCATACGTCATGAAAAACTTTAACGTTGGCGGTCAGAGCTCAACTTTAGTTCCTCTCTTAACTCGATGTACCCAATTCGCCAGCTCCTGACTTGGAGAGGTTATCAATAATTAAGATCGAATACTATGTGAAAATCGCATGGACACTCATCTTTTCCAGCAGATCTTTGTAATTTACCAAATTTTTAATTATGAATAGACTTATTGGTTCTCCGGATGCTTACTTTTAATTAAAACAGCAAACATTTTACAAATCATCTTTCATTGTAGGCTTTAGATCCCTTTAATACAGAGGAAATAAATAGCTATTCCAGATATATAATTTTCAACTCCATGTATCTCAAATAGCCCCGCATCCACAACGAGCAACGAACTTAATTCCTACTCCGGATACTTGCTCATGATTAAAACAGTAAAAACTAAGAATCCATCAACCATAAATTTTAGATCTCCTAATTGGACTACGCAGCCATCCAAAACATTCAATTTTCAAACCCATGCAGCTCAGATAATTCTCACATCCACGACGAGAAACGGTTCAATGAGTCTCACAAACCACCGCATCGGATGTGATATTTCTGGTCACTGCCATTCAACTTCGCATTCATTTTTTCCCCGATTGAAGGTACAAGGCCCTCGTGACCAGCGCCAATTGGGTGCTTGTCGAACTCGCCTCAGAGGGAATGGGAGGAAATTCCCTAGGGGATGGGAGGAGAGGGAGCAGAAACAGTGGGAAACGAGGCTTCGTTTAACTTAAAAAAGGCACTTTCAGCTGCCATTATTAGCTCAAATTGCGACGCTTAACCCGAATCATGGAAACAGAAAAACGCCGAAACTAACGCAATAAACTGAAGACAGAAGTCGAGCTGAACACGCATAAATATTCTGCACAAAAACAAATCATTGGTGTACGTAAATTTTAGCTGCGTCGAAAGAAATAGGGGGATGATCGTAAATTAGTTTCTCATTTGAATTACACGTTTTGCGCGAGCTTCATTGTTTATGAGTATCAATAGAACAAATTTGGTGTTAAGGTATTATGATATTGAAGGGGAGACGGTTACATCTGCAGCCATAATCAACCGAAGAATATAACAATCCTCTGTGTACAATGAGAAAGTAGAAATGAATCCACAACAGTACTTCATCTAACAAATCATGATCAGTATTGAAACAAATACTACGATTAGCATTTACAGACTACGATTAGCATTTACAGACTATTAGCATTTACTACAGAATCTTCATTATTACACAGGAAACTAAATGAACCGAAAAAGATTTTGCATAAATAATGAACAATATTTAAACAAACTTCTTTCAATGTAATTATTCCAAGTTCAAAACCCAAACTAACTTCTTCGACTTCTAGAATGTAATGAACAAGGAAAATATCATCAATAACTTGGAAATAGAAAATACGATCACAGATTCAAAAACTGGGAAGAACAAACATTATAGGTATCGAATTCGTGAGAAATATTTTAAAAATTTAAAACATCTAATTGAAATTTATAATTTTCCTCTAAAAGCATTTTAGAGACCAACTTCATGGACGCTGATGGTGTATGCAAATGTTTTTCAACTTTCCAACTCGTGGATGAGGTAAATATTTGTAACCAGAAGGTAAAAATTGCGTGATCATTTTGTACGTAAAACTACGAAATTTGTGAAGACTCTTCGTCGAAATCATGGTCGCTCATTGATTGCATCTAATGCTCTCAAGATGAAAATCTTCCTTTCTAATTAGTAACAGGGAACATTTATGGTCTCTCTACTCCCCTACTGATGAACGGCTATGCAAGAACAGGTAATTTTCCCCCTTTTCGCAGAACGCTTTACTCTTCAATTCAAGCTGAAGTAACTAACAACATCAAACTTTGCATGGATCCTCAAAATTATTCTGAGAGATTGCGTATTTTCATCTCGCTCGATGCCAGATTCGGATAACTTTGTCATATTCGGGGTAATTTTTGAAAATTTCGGGGTAACTTTGGACGTTTTGTCTAGAAATTTGTGAGAGGGACGCGATGTTTGAGTCGCGTGCGTTTGGCCCGTATAAATGCTTACCGTATGAATGCTGCCGTAAACAGCGAGTTTTAGTCCCTGTGAACATCCTCCTGTCGCAACTTTGTGTCGTATACTTTGTAACTTTTGCGTCGTAGGCTCCAGAAGCACTGCTTTATAGACATGTCGTAAACAAAACCCAGCCTCCTGGGCTACGACATCACACGTGGATTATGTCCTGAAATTCAGTCGCCAGATTTTTAATTTCCCCCGAATTCCCATCGTAATTCCGGATAAGAATTTTAAAGCAATAAAAAATAGTACTCACATCTCACTCACATGCACTATGGTATATTGATGCCTATTCAATCCATTCATACGTATTACTTTACGAATAGTACTTATATATTATCTGCATTTATTGGAATTATATATTGGTTGAAATAGCACTATGTCAACATTTAGTACTAAGAATTCTACGCTGGAGCGTATTTACTAGCTTCCTGGTTTCTGTTGTTCGAATGAGTAATGATTTTTCACCATACGGTGCATAGCTTGCATCACTTCCCTGGGATAGGAATATCGTAGAATAAAAATTTGCATTGTTAGTTGGACTCTAAAGATTAACGTTAAAATTGGTTGTTTCCAACTAATCTCCAAATTTACTTCAACTGAATATCAAAACAAATTAATTCAGGAGAACTTTGAACTAATTCTAGTGAACTTTTATCGCATGACTTCTGGATTATTTTGAGTGATTCAGCAATAATAATTAATACATGTGCGAATATTTCATGATATACTTATGGACCTATAAAAGATTAAGATCTTCTATAACCATGGCTATAAAAACTCGAAAGCGATAGAACTGAGTGACCTCTTTTCAAGATAATTACGACAGAAGACATCATTTCTGCGGTAATGGACTTCTGCAGCAAAAAAAATGGTATCAATATTCTATAAATAAAAGTTCCTTTAATGATTACAGAACTCACTAACACTAAAGTCACATGTGAATACAGAGGGTCCGTCTGTTAACGACGGTACCGATCTTTGACATTTCATTGATACGTTGTAATCTCTCAGTTTCTCTTGTGAGTTCCGTAGATACGGCGCAATCTCCCAATTTGTCTCTTGCGTTTTATGAATTCGACGCAATCTCTCAATATTTCTTGAGTACCTATATTTCATATCTATTTCTTTCAAGAGTTTTTTTAACCGTAGTTGTGTTTTCATGTCAAAGAAGTGTGATATGTCCTAGATTTTAACTTTAATACACATTTTGTACTGCAGTAGCATAGGTGAGTGACTTTTGTTTTTATGTACGTCCGATCGTGTAGTATTCAGTTGTGTTCTGAATTACACCAAAATTCCAGGTACATCACTTCATAAGATCTCCGTCACAAACTGAGGACCTCCTGCAATTTGGTCAACAACCACATGACAGGAACGCCTTTTTCAAATAAAATTTTATTTACTTTGAACCTGTCTCGTCGATTCACTTAGAGGAGATTAGAGCCAACAGTCAAAATTCAATTGTAAAGTTCAGTATTAATCCATATTAAAGTTGTAATGATTTTACGATGTGAAATTAAAGGAAATCGTAGATATGAAATCAGTCTCTATACAAGATTTTCTATTAAGAATTCGCGTATCTGAAGTTTACATTCTAACTCAGTTATTATATTATTGAATGACGCACATGCAGTGAAAGCTTAAAATCTGTTGAAAGAAATGAGAAATTAAAAAGAATCTCCGATTAAAATACCGTAATTCGCCCTATTTTCGTGGCACGGAAGATTGTAAAGCCGTAGAAAAAATTAATCATAGCAAATTTCAAGAATCATGAATTTTTTCCCGTTTTTCGCACCTGGATTAGGACAAGGAAATAACTTTTTACATTTAAATGATCTTCAATGGATTTCACTTCTACGAAAATTTTAACTTCACAATTTTTTAAATATTTCAGACTTCAACTCAGCGTTAGATATGACGAAGGTCACGAATGACAAATTGTCAAAATGTAAAACCCCTTTTATTTACTTTCCAAAATTTAAAACCCCTTTGTAGCTCTATCATAAAATGTTAAGCCCTTCGAAATTGAAAACCCTTTCGTTACTCTCCAGCAGAATTTAAAACTCTTCATAGTGGATGATCAAAATTTAAAACCTTATCGTGTTGCCTTTTTATACCTAAACCCTTTTAAAGGAAACAATAAATACGTCTTTTATTGAATAGGGATTTTCTTCAGATTGCTTCGTTAGTTTTTATGTTTTTTTTAACTAAACTGTAGATTTAAAGAGTACCTCGAGCTATAGCCGCTATTTCATACAGACCAAACTTCTAGGTACGGAATTATCAAGTTCTCTTGTTCACACAAGAAACCTTGCAGTGCGCGTCAGCGCATAAACCTGAATATATAAAAATAGACTTTTGAAGAGTACAGGACAAGGCATGAGATGCAGGAAAATGTTCGTGTTCTGAGGGGAGGAAGATTTTTGGACCACGAGGCGCAGCTGACGAGAGTGTCTCGAAGTCTTAATGAATGTCGAAAAATCCCCCCTCCATTGCTCTCAACATCATCACGGATGGGACCTTGGTTTTTCTATAGCTATCGTTAAAATTTATAAATCTTTAACTATGTTAAACATCGAAAACCAGCCGTGAAAAAACAGTGTTCACCGAAAACCCATGCACGCATGAAATAAACAACACAGGTCTAAAACTTTGCATGCATCAATTGCCTTAGGTCATAAACTTCTAGAAGCAATGCAAAAAATTAGCGCATGCCTAAAGCTTTAAAAACACAAAAAATAATACGTTTTGGAAAATTTTACTGATCATTTGACTAATTAAGAAGTTTGTGAGAGCCGTCATACATCAGGATTTGGTGCACGCAGAATTTTCCTTGCACGGTATAGGAGTATAATATTGCCCTAAATTCGAAAATTCACACTTTTAAATTTGAACGCTTCCAAAAATCTAGTGTGGGATTATTTTTTACATTCATTAAAACAGGGGAGTTTTAACGAAAAACTAAAGCACAATTTTTCCCATTGTGTGATTTCCTGTGGTATTCACTAAAATAGGGGAGTTCTAACAAAAAGCGAGACATCAGTTTTCCTGCGTCATGGTAACATCGCATTTCTTTCCCCTTAACATCCAGCTTGCCTCACAGGCACGTAAATGCTGTAGTTGCCAATGATGAAGGCTTCACATCGCAGAAGCTTCAAATGTTTTCCTCCGAGACACAGGCGCAAAAACTTTTCGAAGGCACGGAGAAATATTCCAGAGGCATTTGGCTTCTGGGAGCTTCATTCAGAGGCTCCGAAACCAAAGGTTTCTAACCCAAGTTCAAGTTACTCCCTCCAATTCGAAAACTCGCTGACTGGGCGAAAATTTTGGAGGTGCCGTTAATACGGTTGTCAAGGTTGGTATATTGCTGTGGCAAGGCTTAGTATACGGCGTCTAAAACCCAGATAAGTGAGTCTGAGCCTCGTGTATTGGAGTCGGAGACGTCGTATCAGCACAAAGAGATGTAACTTGTTAGGCTTATAAGGAGCCGTTCTTCAACGTTCTCTTCCAATATTAGATCTCATAAAGCTTCCAGTTTTTATACGGCGAACTATTTTCCGTGATGATATTAAGCAAAACGATTTGAGATACTTATTGTAGTGCATCTTAAATTGAAACTGAAATCGTTTCAATATTTTAAATCATTTTTGTGAATTTTGAATAGAAATGTAACATATTTCGTGTGCTCAAAATCAAAATCGGAAAAACTTCTTCAGTTACTATTACAACTGATGAAAATGCAGAGCTAAGCGTCACTTGTGAGCTTAAACAAACTAGACATGCGATTTCATAGCACATCCACCCAAATTTATAAAAAATTGTTCTCTAATCGTTGATAACATTCAATGAGACTGTATAACCATGTGAGCTAAAAATCACATACACAGTCAATTATCGAATTAAACGACGTGATTTGTATGGGATTTGTGTGAAAATATTAAGCCCTAGTTATTCGTAAATTAAATCATGCATCGAATCCGTGCAAAAACTGATCCCGAGTTTTTCAGTTCGAATTAAGCTTCGCATAAAATGTCATGAAATTTAAAGATCGACTGCAGAAAATCAGACCAAATTCGATGAGCAGACGAGGAATGGCCTAACCTAACCACGTTTCAGAAGAAGTGAGCATTAGAGGTTTAAAATATAAGCCTTGCAGCGAACAAGAAGGCAATACAATTGTTGTATCGACTAAAACCAATTTGAATGTGGCGCGTTTTACTTATTCTCATTAGTCGCTCATACTTTGTGTTTGAGATTTCAGCATTAATCAGTTTCAGAATCATAAGACCATGAAAGCGCTGCCTTATTTGAAACTTAGGAGTTGAAAGAACTTGAGTTTGACATTTCGGGGGTTGATATTTTGGAAGCCTATTTCGAATTATTGATAACCACACAACTCCAAAACAATCCAGGTAATAAAGATTGCATCTATAAGGAGGAAAAAATAATACTAGTTTCTAACGCACATGTACCACACAAAAAAAATCTATGGGAAAAGTGCCTATCTTGAAACTTCAAAACACTCAAGTCAATAATTAAATTTATCTAAATTGTGGAGTTACGTCAGTCCTTTGCTCCGAGAAAAACAATACGCGTGGAAAATTGTCCAGTTTTATAAGCGTCTTGCACTTGGACTAGAAAAAAGAAGCTGAGAAATGTTTAATACCAAACAGATACGATAACTACTGACGTCACACAGCAAGAATACGATTGATAACTTAACAGAAATTGTTGGCTTTTACAGCAATTCACCGCAGGTGCGGTACTGTTTTCGATGAGCGTTCACGGGCTTAGCTTGCCTACAACCGGGTAACAGTTAGAGCAGGCAAGTCGCTTATTGACTCTGCGTGAGCGACACTGGTTGGGTTTGTCACCCAAATTGGTGGTTCGTCACTTGTATTGTGCTCGTGCTCGTCATAGCCGTGTGGTTTAAGGACCTGCCCTTCCGTGAAGGCATCGAGGGTTCGAATCCCGGCTCTGGGTGGCGATTTTCTCCGTTGGGTATAGGGGATACATTCAAACTACAATACCCCACTCTACCCAGGTGTCTGAAATGGGTACCGGTATTGACCGGGGGAAAGCGTTATGGCGTCCTGGTGTTAGTTATAAGGCATTTGAAAAACCAATGTACAAAGTGACATGTATCAGGCTTGAATTTGAAATTAAGCATCCTTAGATGCCGGTGTTTGCTTATTGAAAATATATACTCCAAATTAAAAGTTTATCACCCATATGTGGAGTTTGGTACCCAAATCGAGAGTTCGTCACTCAAATCGGAGATATGTCCTCGAAATAGGGCTTTGTCACACAAATTGAAATTTTGGCACCTAAATTGATGGTTCGCCGTTCAAAATGAAAATTGATACTCCAAATTACGAGTTTACCACCCAAATGGGGAGTTTGGAACCAAAATTCGGAGTCGGTCACTCATATCGGGGATTTGTCCCCTAAATAGGGAGTCTGTGACACAAATTGGAAGTTTGGGCCTAAATTGGGGGTGCGTCACTCACAGTGGGTATTTATCTCCAAAATTGTGAGTTTGTCACTCAGATTTGCAGTTTGTCACCCTAATTAAGGGTTTGTGCCCCAGATTGAGGTTTGTTTCTTACATTGAAAGTTTTTCACCCAAACTGAGGCCTTTCACTCCCAATAGGGGTTCTTCACTTCAATTGGAAATGGGGCTTTTTCACTGAAATTTGAAATTTGTCCCCCAAGTTGGGTTCTTTTGTCCAAATCGGGAGTATGTCACTCTGGCAGGGGTTTGTCACCCAAATTGGGATTTTGGACAGAAATTGGGTGTTTGTCACCCAAATTACGGGCATGCCCCCAATTCTTGCTGAAGTGAATGGGTTTTGTGAAATATTTTGTTACTGCCATCGTTTATTTTGTTGTATTACTTTACAGTAATAACAGTCAATTAAACTTCAACTTAGATTGTTCAATCGTGATTGCTCACATTCATGATCCAGTAGTTAACTGGTTCAAATATCAGAAAACTTTTCAACATGATCAAAAACCTCAGACCACTGATTTTATTCAGTTACTAAAGCTGATTGGAACAATGCTACAATCCATCTTAAAAAATTAGTAAAGAAAACCATCCAGTAGTCATAGAAAAATTAGTGGTCATAGAAAAATTACTAGCATTAGGAAAAACTCGTGGTTATAGAGAAAACTAGTCATAAAAAACTAGAGGTCATAGAACATGTTAGAGGTCATGGAAAAAACTAGTATTCTTAGAAAAAAATGTGGTCATAGAGAAAACTAGTCATAAAAAACTAGAGGTCAGACAACAAATTAGAGGTCACAGCAAAAACTAGAGGTCATAGTAAGCCCAACTCTGAGCTCACACGTAACTCTCATCCTGACAATTTAAGTACTCGCATCATGTAAAGTTGAATGTTTTAGCAGTAAATGGCTTTCTTCTTTAGTCATCAATTCAATATAATCATGGGAGCAATCTATCTCATGTGTGTGAGATCTGAGAAACATGTGAAATATCTATTGTAAATATACGAATGAGTTTCGCAAATATCTCGAGCATTTTCTCAAATATATCAGTTTGAATTTGATTTCATTTTGAAGTAATTTCTCAGGTAAGATTGATCTCTCTATGATATGGAAAGTAATCACGTTCTTCTTATCCACACCGTTTTCTCCACGGTCCTCACCCTCTGTGTTCACCCTTCAGTGTTCATCCCTCTGTTTTCACCCATATGTGTTCAACCCTCTGTGTTTACCCCTCTGTTTTCACCCATATGTGTTTTCCCCTCTGTTTTCACCCCTCTGAGTAAACTCCTCTATGTTCACCCCTCTGTTTTCACCCCTCTGTGTTCAACCCTCTGTGTTCAACCCTCTGTGTTTACCCCTCTGTGTTAACCCTTCTGTTTTCACCCCTCTGTGTTCACCCCTTTGTGTTCACCCCTCTGTTTTCCTCCTCTGCCTTCCTCCTCTGCCTTCCTCCTCTGCCTTCCTCCTCTGCCTTCCTCCTCTGCCTTCCTCCTCTGCCCTCCTCCTCT
>JACJUY010003168.1:45190-93746 GCA_014220935.1 Platorchestia sp. MABIK | reverse complement strand
AAAATATAATAAATGATTGATCACCTCGCCCATAGCCACTGCGAACAGTGTAATACTGCTATGAAAATCTACTCACCTTCTTCATTGAGTAAATTAGTACAATACTTAACGCTTCGGAAAATGTTTGTACTCCTTGTCCAGTGAAAAGAATGTGTCAAAATTATCAGAAATTCTTATAATTTTAGACTTCTTGAAAACTTGATTCTCGATGACGCACACATGTTCCACACAATACGTATCAATAAATCATCGCTACCGTAAAAAGTGCAAAATTTCTTATTTGTTATGTGTAGTATGTTCTGTTTGGTAGATGGAAGTTCGCACGTGAAGTTATAAATTGCTTGAAATGTGACCGTATTTCTGTGTATTAAATTACATGGAACAGAATATGCAGCTCAGATTGAAAATGGGCTTTAAAGATTCGAAGGCACAGTAGAAATAATGACACAAGTACGATACAGTATGTAAAAAAGAGAGAAATTGTAAATTTTTTAAGCATTGTTCTTAGCAATTTTCCACATTGTTACGTAATGATCGTCCCCATACTTTTAACTTATCGTATATTTATTTGTCAACCTTCAAGAAATATTCGCTGAAAAAGACCAACAAGTATTTTCCAAAAAAATTGCTCGCTCTCCTGGAACAAAACGTTTTTAATCTTGAAACTGGCGAATAGTCTCCTCGCACTGACAAACTATTGTGATACTTGCGTCAACATTCAGTAGTTTCAAAAATCAAAGATGAAGTAAATATTTTACATTCATTAATTGTTCAAGAAAATTAGCATCTGTTAAAAAAAATTGAAATAGGATTGGCGTAAAATGGCTTGCTGTTGGCAGGCAAGTGAAAAAATTCGATGAAAAGCAAACTTTCTTCAATAACGCTACAGCATTTTGTTATTTTTATATTAATTGCCGCTGAAATCTCATTTCCTGATCATTATCAGTGTTTTATTCGTTCGAAAATTAAATTTTTCGTCCTCTAAGTCACTACGTCTTGAACATTTACTTACCATGACGATTGTCCAAGAAACCTTCATCGTTGACAGCATGCGAAATCATGTAAAAATGTAATGAACGTTGTCGATGAAATGTGGAAAATTGCGTATAGAAATTTGAGGAAAATTATGAAAAAATGTAAAATAAATGTTTGGAAAGCTCTAAAATACATTTCACAATGAAAATATTGCAAAATTTTTAGTAAATGTACAACTTTGAAACACCTATTAAGGCCGTCAAACTAGAGATATTTAAAATAATACAAAACACATTACCGGAAATAACGAACAAGTGAACATAAATTCGGGGAATAACTGAGAAATTGTTCAGATTTCAGCTCCACAATTTTTTTATTCGCCAAAAAATTAACAGAGGAGGGAAAAAATTGAATGAATGTTCATTTCAAAATGAAAATAATCGTCAAAATGAACTAACTCTAAGTTCTCTTTCAATTCATTATTTTTAAAAAGAATGTAAACCCCGGCGGGTGTGCGAGAGGAGTTAACCAAATCTCACTTCAGACTCTAAAGCGGCGCATAGACGATCAATTTTATTGTCAATATAATTGACAATGATGAATATTGACAATTAAATTGATCGTCCGTGGGCTTGATTGACGACCGTCAATTAATTGACTTTGTGGGCAACTAAAAATATCATCAATATGTTGAGTCAATGATATTGACAATTAAATTGATCGTCTATGGGCCGCTTAAGAACGAGAAGGACATTGCTGCTGGCGCGCTCCTGAGATGGACCGAATATTATACTCATCGAACATTCTAGTGTGCCGATGTCTCCCTCAGCCTTGACCTTCAAATTAGTCCTTCTAAGATTAATAGATCCAATGTAGCATGTTGGGTTAATATTCGGGTGTTCTATTTCTTCTCCCTATTCATAAAAAAAATATCATCTCTACGATAGCTTCAATGAGCTGTCCCAAAATCAGAACACAATCGTTTTGTTTTCATTACAACTCTTATAAAGCTAAAGGCGTGTTTTAAATTTATGCGCTTCCTTTATTGTGTACCATGGCGTGAGGTATGACAAGGTCTGGACTGACCTCCCTCTGGACTGACCTCCCTCTGGACTGACCTCCCTCTGGACTGAACTTCCTCTGGACTGACCTCCCTCTGGATTGACCTGCCTCTGGACTGACCTCCCTCTGGCCTCACTCACGTAAACTGGCTATCTTCTTGGCTTTTAGGCCTTTAGTGACATTCTCCTAATGACACTTACACATGAAAGTACCCCTATTACATATTTGTCGTCCACCTAATACACCATGGTCAAGAATCAATTAGCAGCAGTGTAGGTAAAGCGCACATACTTTCTTTTCTTTCTTTATCTCGTTTTCAAACAAGTCACGTCATCGAAGCGGTACAGGTGCCAGCAAATTCTTTTCATTCACTATGATTTCGAAACGTGATGTTTTTCGGCCAATCAAAAATCATTCCAAAAAAATGCAAACCTGATCATTATTCCGGAAAAACAGAAAGTGTACACAGTACCAGTAGACAATCAAGTCCACTGAAGACCTTTTGCTAGCAGTAGCACAGCTACGACATCGTAAACTATTTGAAAATTTGTAAGAAGGAAGAAGTGACTGACCTGGTTGAAGATGGCGCCGTGCTGCCGAGAGCGCCGGGACTGCCTGGACAAGNCATGAATATTTTCTGTCGTCCCATGAATAATTTCTGTCGTCCCATGGATATTTTCTGTCGTCCTATGAACATTTTCCGTTGTCCCACGAATATTTTTCGTTGTCCCATGAATATTTTCCGTCATCCCATGAATATTTTCCGTCGTCCCATGAATATTTTTTGTCGTTCTATGAATATTTTCTGTCGTCCCATGAATAATTTCTGGCGTCCCATGAACATTTTCTGTCGTCCCATGAACATTTTCCGTTGTACGATCTATATTTTCTGTCGTGGGTTGTACGCGACCGCGTCGATTCTTTTCAGAGATCAAAGGAGTTTCACGGATCTTTTAACAAACGCTTCTGTTCTTAGTTAACGTCTTCTTTTAGTTTTTAACGGTGTGTACTGCAGGATTTGGGCCATTCGAGCCATCAATTTGATGTTTTAGGTCCCCTGCAGTGAGCGTAAAATTTGCTCGAGACAGTCGTCCTATTGCGGTTGACCAAACGATCGTTTGTCTTTCTTGATTTACCGCCATTGCTTGTCTTGACAACTTTTCCTTGTGTCTTCCACTTCTGAGGAGCGGCAAAATTATTGAAAATCATTGGAAGAATTGCTTGCCTTATGAGCCAAAGACATTCCAGAATGTCTCCCTGGAGCTGTGTTTTTCTGTTCTGATGCTAGGTTTCCAGTTAATCGAAAGGGTGCATGTATTAAAAACTGCATAGAAATACATAATACAAAAAATAACATAGGAAAAAAATGGTGATTCGAGTGCGTTATTTTGAAATAAATTGAAAGATAAGTGAGTAAGGGATAAGAGTAGTTTGAATCTTTAATTTCAAAACTGGTATTTCGCTTATCAGGTCCAGGGCTCAATTTAATTCTTTTTTCTTTTGGTTTTTCGTGAATTGTTTTAGACAGTTTACGCACTAGGAAAACTGAAAAATAATTTCGCTTGCACTTGAAATAATGTAGGTCATGAGTAGATTGAAGTTTAGAATAGGCTTTGTAGACAATGAGTAAAAGCCCTCACTTTGTGTGAATTGTATTCCACGGGTAGCTATATAAATGAAAATTACAAAACTATGCTATACAACTGAATACAGTAGATAGAAAACGAGCTGCGTTGATAGACAAATTTTTTGACGACCAGAGTATGCTAAATTACGCAGAGAAAATATTCTTTCATTCCAATGTGAATAATAAATGATGCAGATCAGCATGCGTTAAGATGTGTAAATGTATGATTGTGTGTGCTTGTGCATCGGTGTGTAAGTAAGCCAAAGAGGGTATGAGTCAGTTTTACTGCTGTTGAATGAGGATAAGGATCTAAGTTTTTGTAGATATTTGTTAGCTTATTTTATTTACGTTTTCTGTGTTTCTAAGTTTTACATTTTAATGCTTCAACACTGAAGATGAATTAGAATGTTCTGAAAAGTTTGTCATGAAAAATAATAAAATGCTCATTTTTACATTGGTTCTACTTTTTATCTAACGGATGAGGTGTTAGCTGGGCAGCGTAGTCATCCTACACCTCCCATAAGCTGTCCAGACTAGCATGTTGTCATGCATCACCCGTATTATAACTTTAATATTAAAAATGCACTTTAATTCTTACACGAAGTAATACTGGAGTTATGATTTTAACCACATCAAATAACGACCGACACAAAAGCTATAATTTTATGGCAAAAGCGTCCAGGCGCTGCCCTCTCATGCTAAAAAGCTGCACCGGATCAATGACTCCATCATCAAATCCTACTGACCTGCACGAGCAGAATTCTAACTCGACACAATGGTAGGAAGCACCGGACGATCATAATTCTAACTCGACATAATGCTGAGTAGCATCGGTTCTGTGATTTTATTACTAAATCACACTGCACAGCACTACCATAACGCTAACTGAAGACAATGCTGAGCAGCACCGGTTATATCATTACCAAATCACACTGCACAGCACGATCATAACGCTAACTGAAGACAATGCTGAGCAGCATGAGCGGTGAGGCGTGGCGGCTGGAGTGCTCGGATCGCCGCTACAGCATCCCGCACTCCTCTGCTCCCTCCGAGGGGCGTCGCTCCCGCCACCTCAGCCAGCCCCTCCGTGAGTGTTCCTCTTTTGTCCCTCTCTTGTTCCTCTCTTGTCTCTGTCTTGTCTTTCTCTTTTCCCTCTCTTGTCCCTCTCTTCTCCCTCTCTTCTTTCTCTCCTGGCCCTCTCTTGTCCCTTTCTTGACCCTCTTTTGGCCCTCTATTATTCCTCTCTTGTCCCTCTCTTGGCCCTCTCTTGTCCTTCTCTTGTCCTCTTTTGGTTTGTGTCTCCCTCTACTCTGCTCTGATTTTTCCCCTTGCTCTGGTCTTTCGGCTTCTGCATTGATGAACGAACTTCAACGTGAGGTTGAGACCGTTGAAATGTTTATATTTTGTTCCAGAACCGTGCGGCTGAAAATGCTTTCTTTAAGGGTTACAAAATCTTGATGTTTGAAACGTAAAGAGAAAAATTGGTGCTCTGAGAATGGCAGGGAATGTCATGTGAAAGTTAGGAAAACAGTTTTATCGTGAGCACAAAAAAGAGAATAGCCAGAATAATAACAGAATAGCCTCTGCAAAGATCCGTGAAACTCCCGGTGTCTTCGATCGCGTCCAGTAGTCATCGCACTGGCGTTTGATCGCCTGCATCACTGCAGATGGACGTCATGTTGAACATCTTTTGTAAATATCTAACTTAATTTCAAAATTTTTTCTCGTGTGTATAAAAATAAGGCTGTTATTCTGTTTCTTTTGTTCATAATGAAAATGCATTCCAAAGTTCTACATTTCATTTCCCTGCCACTCTCAAAGGAAAATTTTTCCTCCAATTCGCTTCAAATTTCAAGTCCTTGTAACGCTTTAACGAAGTATTATAGAGCATAGAGTTAAAAGTGTTTATTTTAACGGTACTAACCTTATGTTAAAGTTCGTTCAACAGAGTTCCGGTTACCCTGGATGAATTTTTGCTATAAAAATATTTTTGCACTGAAATTAAACATTCGGGGACCTTTTTCGTCACGCAAATTTTTAAAACGATTGTAGAAGAAGCATAACGAGTTCTCAATGAAAGATTCAGGTGTTCGATTGTGTGGGAACGTTTTTTTCTAAGCAATGGAGGCATTACAGGTTGTGGATACAGGAACACAAGATTCTTATGAAAATAGCATTCCCTTTTACAGATATTGTACATGGATTATTGAAAACAGGCGAGATTAGCATTCTATTTGAGACAGTAGGTAAGGATGTAACATTAGGGTTATTGAGAACAGGCGAGATTAGCATTTTATTCTCACTATACTACTCTCATTCTACTTAATTCTAAAGCCCCGTCTGTATCTAAGACGGTAGATAAGGATATAACGCAAGGGTTACTAAAAAAAGGGGAGGTCAGCATTCCAGCTAAGATTGTCACCGTCCGTGTAGGGAAATTGACATAGCGGATAGTTCACCGGACCAGCACCCGCAGCATCCCACTGCCTCTCCCACGCCGGTCCTTATATATGTACATATTTTGTGAGAGATGTACGAGTCTATGTGATGAGTCGAACTGAGCGGTTAGTTCGAAGCCGGCACTTGGCGTCATGATATAATCTTGCAGTGCATACCGTTATCTTGATGATGTAGACCATTATCTTAAAATTGGGAAGCATTATCAGTCATTTCTGCTAATTTTGTAGACCTAAGCCGTACTGCAGTAACTGTTGAACTGATGTTGTAGACCGTCATCACCGTTATATTCCGAGGTGTTATGCTGGAAGTGCGCATCGTTATCTGGAAGTAGAAGACCATCATCACGAAATTGCAGACCATCCTCTTTGCAATAAAAACCAAAATCTCTGAATTATCGGCGATTGTCTTGTAGTTGTAGATCATCACCCTTGTAACATAAACCATCATCACATAAACCATTATCGTGAAGAAGTAGACCATGATCCTTGCAACATAGACCATTATTTAAATCATAGACTATTTTCCTAAAGTTCTAGATCATCACTCTGGCAACGTGAACCATTATCTTGAAGCGGTAAACCATGCAACCTACACCATCATCCCATGAACCATTATTTTGAAGCGGTAGACCATTATCACATAAACCATTATATTGAAGCAGTCGAGTATCACCCTTACAACATAAACCATTCTCCCATAACGCATCATCTTGAAGCAGTAAACCACGATGTTGCAGACCCGCTGCCCCACACCATGACGGAAGACCTGCACGCCTGGTCCATATACCGCCAGAACCTCAACACCGACTTCACAGACTCCGCCCTCGGCAGCAGCGACAAGACGCCTCTGCCCTACGGCAACTTCCTCCTCAAGGAGGCCACTGTCCAGGCCATCCTCAACAACCCCAGGTAATTCTTGACGGCCCCAGGTAATTCTCAAGAACCCTAAGTAATCCTCAATAACCCCAGGTAATTCTTGACGGCCCCAAGTAATCCCCAAGAACCCTAAGTAATCCTCAATAACCCCAAGTAATACTTGAGGCCCCAGGTAATCCCCAAAAACCTTTAGTTATCCTTAATTTCAAATTTAGAGAGAAAAATCCCAGCCTTGGACGGTTTTTTCACCGTCCATGTATGCTTGTCAGGCATGACCGTAGGATCCGTGCCTGCCCATTTTTAAAAGACACTGCACGTTTCAACGAATGTGAATATACGGTTTATCTTTTGCCAGTGAGATCTCAAATACTAGAGGCTACAAAGGTAATCATTGTGTGATTATTGAGCCCTATGTTTTTATTTGCCTGATTAGACGTGTTCTTGTTCATATACAAATGTTATTGTACACGAATCAGTAAAGTGTCTATTTTTTCACGACATTTCACTCTGGACACAGCGTACAACTTGACCTCGGAGGGTGAAGGAATTAGCGCAATGTAAACTGTATTTGAATTTCAGAGGTCTGTAGAGGAAGGGCTGGTTATATTCTCGCCTTACGAGATAATTTGATGTCACATCGAATTCTGGCTTATTGTGTCCTCACTGTAGCATTAGATTAACCTCTAGCCTGCACTGAAGCTTGAGATGAGGTTGTGTTACCAATGGATATTATTTATTTCCATACATTCAATTAAGCGATAAATAATTCATTTGTACATCTCTAACTGCACCTGGGCAGGCGATATATGGCGTAGACCTCACGCTGTACTAGCACCCTTAGCTCATACTCGTACGCGTTTCCCGTGTGTGTTCCTAACACACTTCACTTCTCCGCAGGTATGCCCCGAAGAGCGAGCTCGGCTCGAACATGTACACGTACCTCAAGTTCGGACTCCCCAGAGTGTTCCCCCCCAACGGGGGGCGTGAGGCGAGCAGCGGGTACGACTCGAGTGAGGACGGAGGACGTGGCGGACGAGGCCGAGGTTCGCTGGGTCGCTCGGACAAGTACACCAGGAGCAAAAGCAACCCCGACCTCCTCCATGCCAGAGACTGGGGGTCTCCGCTCCCTCCTCACCATCTCGGGGAGATCAGGAGACCCAAGGTGGGGGCCCGGTGGAGTTGTGGATGTAGAATCTCCTCACCATGAGATTCATAGGGGGCCCGGTGTAGTTATGGGTGTAGAATCATCTCAGGGAGATCAGAAGACCCGAGGTGGGGGCCCGGTGTAGTTAGGTATGTAGAATCTCCTCCCCTGAAATAGGGCGTAGTGCAATGCTTCTCATCTTTGAGAGTTAAGCTGAAGAAGGTGTGTTCATCAGAGCGTCTTGTGGAAACTCGTACACCACAATAAATGTTGAATAAACGTAGAACGCCCCAACGTAAACGTAGAACTCTTGAGCGTCTCTCAAGAAGGTGTTCTTATATCATAGTTTAAGCCCGAGTTCGCATCTCACAGGGCGTAGTGGCTAACAAAACTTGAGCTAATGTTCAATGAATAAACAGTCTTAGTTGCCTATTTCTATTGTGGGCTTCAGTTACCGAATTGAAAAGGTTTTTTTTTCAGTGTCCTTTCTTTTTTTCTGCCTGGCTTGTCTCGGCCAGTGTCTTTTCAAGTTCAGATTTTGCGTACTTTCATTTGTCTGTACAGTTTTTGAGTGCGATGAGTGGTCTGTTAATTAGTCCATGAGTTAGGAAGGAAATGGAGGAAATAGTTGTATACTCGGTTCATCAGAACATTCATAATCATAATAAGAGAAAATTCTAATAGACATTTTTCTTTCTTCCCCAAGCGAATCAAACATTGTTACTTCAGTGATTTTTTTTAATGACGTATCACATAACTTCTATTTTGGGCTGAAAAGCCTTGATAATTTACATTCCTCTGCAATAACTTTTGTTTAGCACTTTGTGCATCCATCGACTTGACGAGGGAATGCAGCCTGCGCGCAACTGAACACGTTAACTGCGATGGGTTAAACTGATGTTTAATATTCAATTCAAATTTAAAGTCAATTGTGGTGATCAACTTTGAAAATAGCAAACATTAACTGGATCGGGACTTTATTTATGTTTCATTAAGTATTAATGAAAAATGAGATAGTGACTGCAGGTGGGTCAGCAGCACTATGAAAATCACCTAAGTGACCACCGGTGGGTCACTTATCAGGAAATGTGTTAAGCAGAATCAGCGCTGGGGTCAGTGTGTCGTTTGTGGCTATTACAGCAGCACATGAAATGAAATCAAAATCTTCTATTTAACGGAAAACTCACCAACTTGACTGATTGTGCTCAGAACTCCAGAATGTTCTGTAATTAATGTATGGCGATGGTGATTTTTCAATGCCTTTCCCCATTTCAGTTTTTTGTTTTTTGACTTGAATTCAAAATCGTTGAACTTGACATTTAAATTAGGTTTTTAACTTTTAGATTGTCAGGCCAATCTCACAAGCGCCAAAGTTTTCCGTAAAGTTGGGCAGTTGTAGACGTGAAATTAAAAAAATGTTGGATATTAAAGTAATTGGAGCTTTGATTTTTGAGTTAAGCAGAAGTGGAGAGATTGCAAATCCTTGAGTTGTTAATTTTTACATTGCTTGGAGTGAGGTATTTTTTTTCAATGGTGAACGTGGTGCGTCATAAGAAGCAACACGAAAATTCTCACGTTAGTGAAGCGAAGGTTGTGTGTTAGCTGACGTAAGAGACAGAGTCAAATGTGACTTAGAGCATCAGTGCGTTCGTTAAGTGACGGTCTCCAGCCACTTTCCTCGACTTCTTATTCCACAGGAAATTGGGGAACATTTTCTCCTTCCTTCTGACTTTCTCATTTATGAATTTACTCTGTAGAATTGGAAACCCTTTCATTCCCTTTGGTATCTTAATTTGCTTAACACCGAATTCGCGTCCCTCATTTTCTTAATGTAGTCATCACGCTTTCCCTTCGGATTGGTGCTAACCTCTTCCTTTTTGAACAAAACATTCGCGATACGAGGGCTACTCAGAACGCTATTCATAAAGTAAACGTTGCTGCAACATAACTTACTGCAACACAAACAAACTACATTCTTCCATTTAAATTCGTGGCAAAGCATATTTCAACGCGATGATACCCTCCGTGTTGCAGAGCTCGAGCGAAGCCAACTTGCTGGCGTCGGAGTCTGGCCACCGCAGCCGCCAGGGCCGCTCCAGCAAGTTGACGGGCTCGCAAATGTCGCTCTTGTCCAGGCAGTCCCGGCGCTCTCGGCAGCACGGCGCCATCTTCAACCAGGTCAGTCACTTCTTCTTCCAAATTTTCAAATAGTTTACGATGTCGTAGCTGTGCTACTGCTAGCAAAAGGTCTTCAGTAGACTTGATTGTCTACTGGTACTGTGTACACTTTCTGTTTTTCCGGAATAGTGATCAGGTTTCCATTTTTTTGAAATGATTTTTGATTGGCCGAAAAACATCACGTTTCGAAATCATAGTGAATGAAAAGAATTTGCTGGCACCTGTACCGCTTCGATGACGTGACTTGTTTGAAAACGAGAAAAAGAAAGAAAAGAAAGCATGTGCGCTTTGCCTACACTGCTGCTATTTGATTCTTGACCATGGTGTATTATGTGGACGACAAATATGCAATAGTGGTACTTTCATGTGTAAGTGTTATTAGGAGAATGTCACTAAAGGCCTAAAAGCCAAGAAGATAGCCAGTTTACGTGAGTGAGGCCAGAGGGAGGTCAGTCCAGAGGTAGGTCAATCCAGAGGGAGGTCAGTCCAGAGGAAGTTCAGTCCAGAGGAAGTTCAGTCCAGAGGGAGGTCAGTCCAGAGGGAGGTCAGTCCAGACCTTGTCACACCTCACGCTATAGTACATAATAGAGGAAGTGCATGAATTTAAAACACGCTTTTAGCTTTATAAGAGTTGCAATGAAAACAAAACGATAGTGTTCTGATTTTGGGACAGCTCATAGAAGCTATCGTAGAGTTGATATTTTTTTAAGAAAAGGGAGAAGAAATAGAACACCCGAATATTAACCCAACATGCTATATTGGATCTATTAATCTTAAAAGGATTAATTAGAAGGTCTAGGCTCAGGGAGACATCGGCACACTAGAATGATTGATGAGTAAAATATTCGGTCCACCTCAGGGGCGCGCCAGCAGCAATGTTCTTCTCGTTCTTAAGCTGCCCACAGACGATCAATTTAATTGTCAATATCATTGACTCAATATATATATTGATGAGATTTTTTGTTGCCCACAAAGTCAATTAATTGACGGTCGTCAATCAAGCCCACGAACGATTAATTTAGTTGTCAATATTCATCATTGTCACTTAAATTGAGAATAAAATTGATCGTCTATGCGCCGCTTTAGAGTCTGAAGTGAGATTTGGTTACCTCTTCTTGCCCACCAGCTGGGTTTACGTTCTCTTTCAAAATCATGAATTGAAAGAGAATTTAGAGTTAGTTCATTTTCAAGATTGTTCTTATTTTGAAATGAACATTTCTCAAATTTTTTCTCTCCTCTGATTGTTTTTTGGCAAAAAAAGTTGTGGAGCTGAAATCTGAACAATTTCTCAGTTATTCCCCGAATTTATGTTCGCTTGTTCGTTATTTCCGGTAATGTGTTATGTATTATTTTGAATATCTCTAGTTTGACGGCCTTAATAGGTGTTTCAAAATTGTACATTTACTAAAAATTTTGCAATATTTTCATCGTGATATGTATTTTAGAGCTTTCCAAATATTTATTTTACATTTTTTCATAATTTTCCTCAAATTTCTATACGCAATTTTCCACATTTCATCGACTGCGTTTATTACATTTATACATGATTTCGCATGTTGTCAACGATGAAGGTTTCTTGGACAATCTCGTCATGGTAAATAAATATTCAAGACGTAGTGACTTAGAGGACAAAAAATTTAAGTTTCGAACGAATAAAACACAGATAATAAAATGAAATGGAAATGAGATCTGAACGGCAATTAATATAATAATAACAAAATGCTGTAGCGTTATTGAAGAAAGTTTGCTTTCCATCGAATTTTTTAATTGCCTGTCAACAGCAAGGGATTTTGCGTCAATCCTATTTCATATTTTTCTGAACAGATGCTAATTTGCATAAACAATTCATGCATATAAAATATTTGCTTCATCTTTGATTCTTAAAACTACTGATTGCTGACACAAGGATTTCAATAGTTTGTAAGTGTAGGAAATCGTTTTGTTCCAGGAGAGCGAACAATTTTTGAAAAATACTTCTTGGTCTTTTTCAGTGAATATTTCTTGCAGGTTGATAAATAAATATACAATACATTAAAAGTATGGGGACGATCATTATGTAACTATGGGGAAAATTGCAACGTACAATGCTTATAACAAATGTAAAATTTCTCTCTCATGTACATACTGCATCATACTTGTGTCAGCATTTATACTGTGCCTTCAAAACCTATTTTCTATCCGAACTACGTATTCTATTCCATGTAATTAAATACGCAGAAATACGGTCACATTTCAGGCAATTTTTAACTTCACGTGCAAACTTCCATCTACCAAACAGAACAAACTACACATAATAAAAATGTCATTTTGCACTTTTTACAGCAGCGATGATTCATTTATACGTATTGTGTGGAACATGTGTGCGTCATCGAGAATCAAGTTTTCAAGATGTTCAAAGTTACAAGAATTGCAGATAATTTTGACGCATTCTTTTTACTGGATAAGGAGGGCAAAAATTTGCAGAAGCGTTAAGATTTGTGCCAATTTACTCAGTGAAGATGGCGAGTAGATTTTCATTGCAGTATCACACTGTTCGCTGTGGCTATGGGCGAGGTGATGAATCATTTATTATATTTTTATCCGTAGTGCTCCTGATGTGAGTCCATACACAAATACTTTAATGCTGCACTGTTTTGTTTTCAAGAGAAGTTCATATAATGCGGGCGATTTAAAATTGTAAACAATTTACAAAAGATGCGAAGAGCGGAGTGAAAGATTCAAGGGACAAGTTTTCATTCAAATTGAGTCGCATTGCTGGCAAGGAATGAGTTAAAAAACTGTTCGAAAATTTTTTTGACCGTATTTTATATTTCCACAATCAATTCATATTTTCTGAAGTTTTCGAATGCCATGATCGTTTTTCAAAATAAACAAGCCCGTTACCTCCTTCCGCTTCATACATGCTGAGATTTCCCCGGCACAAACTTCACCATCTGATCAGTGTTGTAAGTGGTTCAATTTTGTTGGATTCCAGTTCTTGTTGGAAAATAACTGTAGACACTCTGGCATGCCCAGTCACGTCGTGTCAACCCAAGCCCAGGATAACCTTCCATGAAGGTTTGCTGCACGACTAGAAAAACAACGAGTGTCGTCAATAGAAAGAGGATTGACTCAGAAGAATTAGCCATGCACAAAATATGGAGCTTGAATTGCGTCTACCATAGCACGATTGTCCAAGGTATTGTTAAATTGACTGAAAAACGGTCCCACTCGGTCCACCAAGAATATTTGATGAAGACTTAAGTGCATAACCTGACTCATAACAAAATGCCCGCCGTGTACAACCATTCCTCGCCGTATTTACTCATCGACTACATCGAGGTACTCGTTTTTGCACGGTCTGCGTCACTCTACGAGGAGCGAATGTGTTTCTCAATAATTGTGAATGAAAAAGAGGTACTAAGAATCAATGTATTTTCTGCCCAAATCGTAGTTTTCCTTGTGTAAATGAAAGCGCACGGCTTCATTTAATGCTAAAATGTGTATTCCCTTATCAAATCATCGTGAATTTCTAACAAGATGAAAGTGCTGTATGTTTATTCCCCGCAACAGTTTTTTGCCCCATAATCGTATATCTAATATAAATATGATGAAATGTTCACAGTAGAGATTCGCGTGACAATATACCCAAGTTATAAAGATATACCTTCCCTTCTGATATTCCCTAGTTATAAAGAGATGGCCATACTGGCAGAATGCTTATACCTTCTGAGAAAATTATTGTGAATACGTAACTACTCGGCGAAAAGAACACTGCATAGAATAAACCGTTAACTACCTGGCATAGCGCACAACCATTTTGCATGACCATGGCCTGCATGAAGTAATTTAGAGTCACGATCATAACGCCATGCTCGAGGACTTCATTCAGACAGCGGATGGTGTCTGTCCGAGTCGGTCGACCAGGTTGTCATCAGTATTCTCCTCTCAAGTCAGTAGTTGAGATCGATGGTATATTGTTTCCACATCCTTTTTTGAGAAGTGCGTCACCCTCAGATTTTTGCTAATTGTAGTGGGTGGAGAAGCATCACGCTGGTCACCTTCATCAACGCCATTATCTAGTTTTGACTTTTAAGAAAATGAAGAAAAAATAAAGATTATTAGGATTATCCCTCCGTTTTGAGTGTCTGTGATATACCATTCATTTTCTGTCGAATTCATGTACACTCATCTTCCATTTCTGAGTTTATCGCAAATTCAATTATCATTAAATAATCGGTGCTCATCCGTAGCCTTCTCAAATTTGAAACGGCCATCTTCTGTGAAAACTAAATAGACAGTGGATATCACTATAGTTTTTATTTTTTTATATGAACAAAAGTTAATACATTTGGAAACGCTGGTTTCTTTTGTTTCTTACTTGAATGCGAATTAAAATACCGATGCAATATCTCCTAAATCAAGAGATATTGATAGAAGTCAGATATCCTACACTGCATTGATATCCTACACTGCATTGATATCCTAGATATCCTACACTGCAAATTTCTAGGTGCCTTTGCTGTGGTTTGGCTACCACGAAGCGAATTCGGCCATTAGAAATTCGGTACATAAATTTTGAGCAGAGTGAAATTATGATATTTATTCTTGTCTCCCATGTATAGCGATATTTCGTGATCTGAAGATATTTTTTCAACACCAAATTTCAATACTTTTCATTATCTCTCACTTAAAGTTTATAAAAACATTTCATTTGGTTCTTGTTTTTAATTCTGTGTTTTATATTAAAATCCCTAAATCAGTCATGCTCTCAAGAAACTGGTTCATTTGTACGTTCACCGGTATATGTTGAGAAATGCTTTCCTACTGAAGGCCAATTCCTACGGGAATTAATATATAAGAAATTTCTTATTTTCTGTATGATTTCAATCAAAGAAAACTTACTACAGGGAAAACTAGTATATTATTGCAAATCGTTCATTTCATCAATGGCCTTCTCATTCAGTTTTAGAAGCCGATAGTTACTCTCTAAAGAAGATCAGAGTTTGACAGTACTCACATTATTCATGTGAAAAACTTTAATTTTACACAAATGAACTTGAAAAACGTGAATGATAGATTAATACGCTATTTTGCATTAAACAAAGAAAGAACAGTGGTCGTAAATTAAGTTCACAGAGTTTGAATATGTCTCATATAAATATATTGATATTTGAATAATTTGTACAAAATAACAGGTTTAATAACAAGTATAAATGGGAGAGTTTGTCTATGGTGGTATATTAATCGATACCTTTATGAATGAAGAAGTTTTTTTACTCACTTTAGTGTGAAAATGAGAAGCGTGTGGAGAGAAAACAAATTGAATTATTTCAACGGTTCCCTACAAATACCTCGCCTTTTAGGAGCTACACCACTACTATGTGCACCCAATTTCTAAGCTGCATCATTTTGACTAATAATATACTACCGTGCTCCGAGAATGTAAATGTTCAGTGCTCAGAGAAAGAAATTCAAAACACAAGGCACAAAAAAGATGGAACATCCTTGGTTTTTAAAATATCTTAAAGTAAATACACGTATTTAAAACACACATGAGTACTGTAATACCCACGTCACTAGTCGAAATGTACATGAAATAGGAATTCAGGATTTCAGGAACGCCTCACCCATGTGAGAATCGCGAACCTGCGGAACAAAGTTTAGGGTCATTTTACCGAAAAAGAAAATTTTTGCTTACAGTTACAATAAATAGTAAAGGAGGGGCTAGTGCACCATTTACTACACAAATTATCGTCGTGTATTAGTCCTTCTTTTATTTCTCTCGATTTTCTTTTCTGTTAGATTTCTGTTGGGAAGCGCGAATTAAAATTATTAATAATTTGTAAGCTTATGAATTTAGTATCATAGAATAAAACTTAAAACATTTTATGTTACGCCAAACTAGTGATTCATCATTCTAATTTGTGAAATAGAAAGGGTTTGTTGGGCATTTCTTTGTCGTTATGAGGACGTGCGCAAATTTACATTCCTGAATCGGACTGCAAATTTGAGATCGAATAATTATGATTTACAATCACTGTCCGATTATTTTACCATCATCGATTAGGCCAAAATCAAATAGATGATCTCCAAATAAAACAAATCTCGAATCGCTGTTTACAAACTCTAAATCTAACGTAGTATTCTTTTGATCACTTGTCGTTGAAAGTCTCTCTGACTAGAATTTCTTCATCTTCTAAAACAATTGAAACGATCCTTTGAGAACTATTATGAATTCGTGGCTTACGAGGCGTCGGTACGAGGCTTTACAGGCACTGTAACTCGCGAGGCAGTTGAAATTTGTAAGGAACCGCGACTTGAAGTTGCGGAACTGCCTCTAGTGCCGCACTTCGTCAGTATGCGAGTGACACGCGTGGTGTTAGGGTGTGTGTGTGCTGGATGCGGCGCTGTCGCTTCTGTGGCGGTTGATGGTGCCATCTGCCAGTGCTGACCCACCCGCCGGTCACTGGGTTGTTCAGTTAATTGTTTTGACATGCTCTCTTTAGCAAGCGTTGGAGTCAAATTGTACGTGTATGACAGTCGCAGTATTTATGAAGTATTTGCAAACACACATTTTTCTAATTTTGGGAAGTTAATACATGTTAATTGATTCGAACGAAATATGTTGCGATACTGAATGATGAACTCTAATTTTGCTCAATTTGAAGTGTTAATTATTTGTGATAATAGAAAAGACGACACGCGTCTCGTGAAATTAGTGTGTGTGTACTTTACTTACTATGTATATTTTGTTGAAACCGTTGAAGTTGTGAAAAGTTATTGAGAGCTTAGAGAAAATGGTAGACTTTTAAATATTTCACTATATTCGTTCGCACATTTGGTAATGTTCATGAAACAAAAAGTAATAATCATAGTGCGAAGAAAGCTTGCGATGTGGAAGTTCAAGCAACAACAATAGGAGGGGAGAGCGAGGCGATGAGGGTTGGGATACCATCGTCAGTCCACGAACTTTGAAATGAAAATTTTTACCTTTCAAAATATTTGTTACCTTTGAATTCCGAACCCAAAATTCAGTTTGTCCTTTTTGTTTTGATACCAAATGTGAATCAGGTTAGAAAGCTGAGCTGTGCGAGTTGATTGATTTGGTCGTTGAAAGAATTTTAAATATTCCCACAAATATCTTGAAAATTTTCTCAGGGGATAAGATGTGGGCTTTTGAATTATTTAAATCTAATCAAATTTATTTTAGTAAAAAAAACATTCTCAATATTTTTGAAGTATTAATCACGATTGACCCCTCATACATAAATCTGGTTGTAAACGTACATCAGCAGTCACAATTGGGGACCAAAATTGGCGAAATAGTTCCCCCAATTTGGCAATCAGTCAATAAAATAGTTTATATTAAGTATTATTCTTTAAGCAAAGGTCAGAGAAAATAGTGGGCTCTTATATGTAATTCAAAACTGTGGTTGCGTGAGGGCACAATGACGCGCCCTCAAATACTTTTTTGTAAGCACGTTTGCCACACACGCCTTGTGTATTAATATCCTAGATATCCTACACGGTATTAATATCCTAGATATCCTACACTGCATTGATATCCTACACTATCAACAAATGTAATCAAAGGTTAAACAAATGTAAGAGATTCATGAAAGATTTTATTTAACTTTTTTCCAATAAACGAACAAACTATTCATCTACTCAATAATTGTGTTCACCTGCGTATTGAAAAGAGGAAATGCGCATTGAAAACCAACAATGGCCTGATTCAATTTCACAGTTAATTTATTTATACATTCAAGCGATATGAAGTGTTGAGTGATGAGACTACAAATTTTTTCGGTTTTGTACGAATAATTTTTTGCTGCTGAACGCGTATTTATATACAACATTCAATGCATACCAAAGCATATTTAGTTTTTGTGTATGTTTAGTCGTGATGCTCTTTTGTAGAATTATTGTATAGATGTCAAAATTTGATAGGGAGTTGGAACTTGTTTAATGGAGAATTTCATGGCGTACAAATATTTGGTCATTTGACTGTCTTGATCATAATTCCCGATGTTCACTTTAATGTGGTGAACATGAAAGATAGGGTAGCTCCTAGTGGAGTGATCCTCTATGAGCTCAAATTTTCTACTGTACTTTCAAAGCAAATAAATCGTACGATCTATCATGAATTTATCCAACTTCTCAACTCTACGAAATAGTCCAAGTTCTTCGCGTGTTAAGAATAAAAAGGAAATCGCTAAACATTTTTTCACTGCACCAATATCAATTGTTAAAATTCTACACCTCTGGCAATCTATGAAACGTAATTTCTCGATGTAACTTTCATCTTCTTCAGGCTGAAAAAAAACAACGTAGAAAATTTTTATACAGTCACGTTGATAAAAATGTAAATCGATTGTTCAAGTGATTTCCTTTTTATTTTAACACGTGCGGAACTTGGATCATGAATTTATCCTTTACATTTCGATAAGAAAATCTCAGCTGCACGCCACTGATAATGCAGCTTGAAAGTGAAGACATCAAGTTGAATTCCTTGGCTTAAGCAGACTCTTTGAGTAGCTTAAAATCAAAATCTCCGAGATCTAATTGAGGTTCCCACTTACCATGGGTAGGAGATCACGACGCGTACCTTCAAATTGAAGGCTTTGAGAATAGGGAGACCCTCGGGGGTATAATTAAATTAAAGTATGGAACACTTTCTGTCAGGTCATAATGTCCTGTGGACTATCCAAAAGAAATTATTCGCTAGGATAATTATGCAAGAGTTGGATCAGTCTCGTAATGTGGAAGTTAATTTCACACAAATAAAACATAACATTTATTTAAATAGTCTTATCGGGATCTGTATAGTGAGTTAAGCGAGGTACTCAAACTTGTCCAGTGAATGTATACTGGCTCTACTGTCTCCAAGATATTTTTTGATGGTCTGACAACACAAAATACATAAATAAATAAAGCAAAAACTCCGACGAATACTCAGTTGTGTTCACACGCTCCTGCGGGGTGGAAATGATAGGAGCAACTTCGTCACGCTGTTATTGTGTCATTTTGTGATTTCAAAACGGATGCTGGGCAGGGCACTTTAGCAGAATTACGATACTCTGATCATTTTGTCGGTGTCATTTGGGATGCATTTTCGAATTTACTCTGAGACGATTTAGTGCGGCTGCTGTATATCCTCGAAGGTGAATTTTAACGCTACGAATGTGTATTTTTTTAAATTTGTATCGTTTATAATATAGCTACGCTCTAAAATTTTATCGAAGTGACTTTCATCAGCATTTCAGTGAAAGGTTTAGGAGTGTAAAGTTTCACCTAATCTCAAAGATGGGAGTGGAAGGCGAGTTGAACTGAAGAACTTGATTCCAAATTCCACTATATGACACGCACGTCACAGTGAGACGTTGAGCAAGCTTAGGCGCATCAGGCTGGCATGAATGAATCGCGTCACATGCACTTGCGTGCATTGCGACCGCGGGTTGTCCACAACACGAACAACTTAACTCACAACATGAACAACTTGACCCACAACAACAACAACTTGACCCACAACACCAACGACTTGACCCACAACATGAACAACTTGAGCGGCGCAGTGTTGGCCGCCCCCCAGAGAACCTCGTCTTTTGCGGTGCCCAGCCATGCGTACCACAGTCGCACTGCGCAGCTGCACCGCAGCGCCTCCTACGCTCACGGCTTGTCCTACGGCGGCCCCCGGCAGCCCAACGGCCTCTCCGGCTACCATAAAATGGCTGAACTCAAGCAAAGAGTCAGAAAAAGAAGGGAAATTAGAGAGGCTAATGCCGCCAACGGAAGCGTCATGCCATCCCTGCCCGACGGCTACGTTCTGCCAAGGCTGGTGGGCACCAAAGGCAGCAGTGGGTACTCGGTGCAAACGAAGCCCTTGCTTGCATCGTCTTCTTTTAGCAGCTCCCTGTCGCAGGAGTCTAGTTCGAAGCTCCCGGTGTCTTCAAAAAGTCACAAGTTGAAAAAGTCGTATCCGTTACAGTATTCTAATTCGATGCTCGTTCAGCCGACGCAGTATTCCATGTGCAATGGGTATGTTAATCCTGCGTACCCTCAGCTCCATTCTCTTCAATACACTGAGCCACTTTCGTTCCAACTACAAAGAGATTCTTCTTCTTCTTATCAGCAAACTCATTCTCTGCAGACTCCATTCGTGAATACTCTACAACAAAACGCACGCCGCTCATACACCGGCTCTCAACAACACCTTCCTTCTTTTCAACCACAAAAACCAGCTCGGCTTCAACATTCTGCCTCATTCCAGGTGCCCACTTATTACCAGTCTCCCCCTCACGCCTACCAAGCAAACTTGCAGCTACAACACTCTGTTTTGAACCCGCAACTTTCTGCCTCGTGCCCAAAATTCAACCAAGCTCCTTTTTCGATTCCCTTTCATGACACACAGGAACTTAACACACAACATTTATCAGCTTCTAACCTTCGACTATCTTTTCCTGACATCCCAGAACCCTCGGAGTCTCCTCCGCTTCCTCCTCCTCCACTGAACCCGCCTACCTCCCCCTACTACACCTCTCTCTCTCGCCTCCAGCCTCCAGAAGGCGGCGTGTATCGAGAGCCTCCTATGCTCAACGATAAACTCTTCCCACGGGACGCCGTGTGGAACGAAGACGGTGTTGGAATTTCTGGGACCATCGGGCCTGGTAACATCAGCAACGGCCTCGTGGGCACCAAAGGGCCTCACCTTCAGGTCCGCGGGCTCGTGTACGACAACTCCAACTCCAAGGACCGATCGCATCTGCTCGATGGCATCAGCTTTGAAGCGCGGGGCGGGGAAATGCTCGCAGTCATGGCCACTGATGGTGAGTACTCGTTTTGTGCTGGTGAATATTTAAATTAGCAAGAATGTCTACTTTCTATGAGTGAATGGATTTTTTTTTCGGTGTAAATCTTTTATTAAAAGAGTTATGCTTTAATCATGGGTCAGTATGCCTTAGCTACCATGGCATAATCAAGGCATGACCTAGCTTCTTCAGGTCTCTACCATGGACGGGCTTGATTGTTCTTTGGGCATCTAAATGAGCTAAGCCTGTTGATTATTTTCCTTGTTTATAGAATAAAGACTCAACTCACATGATGAATTACGTTGAGTTGTATTTTTCTCTTATATCCAGTAATTGCTCATTTGACTAATATATTGAAAGAGTGATGTCAACGTATCTTGTTAACTTAATTATGTTTCGTTATTATTTCATTACGTCTACCGATGCTGCTCTCTAACCAAAGTTCTGAAATTAATAAATGATGCAGTTTTGTCATCACTGTCTGCTCTTTTTCTCTTTATTTTGCATTTTTCTCTCAAGATAATTCACATTTGTTTCATGGCTTCAGGTCAGAAAATATTGGTTGTGATGCCCATTTTTAAATAGCAAAATTTGACTAGTTTTTGGTTACTCATCCCATTGAGGGAACGCAACTGAAATGAGTAAGCAGTCGCGCATCGTGAGCAGCTCCGCGGCGTCGCTTTCACTGAGTCCCCCTTAGTTGTGTTGCTGAGATCCTTTCACTAAATGTCTCATATAAGCATTTTTTTGTTAACAATGTTTCGATATTTCATCGTTAATTCTAACGGATCTGAAAACTCAAATTTCGAAGTTTTCTGTAATATTGGAGTAGCATTGTCTTCGTTTTGACCGCCTTGAACGAAATGTCACGTTCAGAAGCGTGTGAAATAGACGACCGTCCCTCAAATAGAAAGATACTGATGAATTACTGAGCTGATTATGGTAATCTGATCATTCAACTGAACTTATAAATTACTGATTATGGGAATTTACATGCTGTGGCGAATGCACTGTGCGTACCTCAAGCAAACGTCAAGCGTTCTCTTGGGGAAAATGTTAAAAATTCAATCGAATAGGTTCATGCTGGCTGAAATAAGTCTGAAAGAAATCAAGCTCATGAAAAAATAATAACTCATAACCTTACGTCAAGTTCAGGTAATATTCTTTCGATTTCCAACCACAGCGCACATTGCGCACTTGAGTCCAATGTTCTCTCCCATGATGACCATCATTGTCCGGAAATGAGGTCCATTCATAGTTTATTTGAGCTGTGTACTGAAACCCGTCGCTTGTCACACACAGCATCATGAAATGAAGTTCATTAAGCTGACTCGACGACCATGAAAAAGGACTATTTGAAATGTATTTAAGATCCACGATGTTGTTTTTTGACTCTTTCGTGGACGATGAAAGGAAGATTCGCCTTGTTTTGGTCCAGGAAGCGTTGTCAGTCTCTGTAACGACTTCATGTGTGTCCGTGCGAAAACCAGGTCTGTGTCTGCCATGGAAACGCTTCCGTTTTCATTATGTCCGAATTCAGACTGAGATGAAGGGAAATTTGACGTTATGATGCCAGGTTAGCTTTTAGATTGCTGAACTGAAATTTAGAAATTTTTTTGAAAATAAATTCGACGTTATGATATCAGGTTGGCTTCTCGATTGCTGAACTAAAATTTTCAAATTTTCATGAAGAAAAATTTGACGTTCTGATCCCATGTTGGCTTTTCAGAATGCGCCGATTACTGAACCACATTTAGAAATGTTCATAGCTGTTTTACTTTCGTCAAATGCTCATATTTTATTACATCCTGGACATTTTTCTTCTCTTTCTTGTGATGCGGGCACATACAAAGTAGTTTGCATTATAGGCTCACACTTTTTCAGCAATTATGCTTTCATATTACAGTAGTCTTTAAATTATGTTTTTACTCCTGCTTCATTATACAAAGACCCACTTTATGCTGTTTCAAAATTATTCACGAATTTTTAGTTTGGAGAAGATTGAGTTACACTCGTTGCTCCGGATACAACAGCTAAGAATTTTATCAAAGATAATATCATGTCAAAATATTTTCCTTTTTTTTTATTGTTGATATTTAAAAAATGATACCAACATTGCGAAAATATCAACTTTACAAAAATGTCTACGTTGCGAAAATTTCAACATTGCGAAATTATCAACATTGCGAAAATATAAAAATTGTGAAAATAACAACATTGTGAAGAAAATATAAACGTTCCAAAAATATCAACATGTTGAAAAAACATTGTTGATATTTTCAAAAATATCAAGATTACAAAAATATCAAGATTGCCAACTCTGCGGACCCTCGCTGCCGGAAGCAGTAGCTGCGCAGATGTGTCAGGTCCGGCAATGTTGCTCGTCCGGCTCCGGATCTGCACAAAGCACTCAAGGCCTTTATGTTCCATCCGCAATCTGCAGTGGCAAGGATATCCTTACTCTTTGCCACCAGCAGCGTTCAGTAGCGCGGTGCGAACTTCCAAATCGAGAGTAGCATAATTGATGAGTTTTGCTTTGTGCGTAGTATAAATCTTGAGTGTTGCTTTATGATGTTGTTCGTAGTGAGATGCTGAACAAATTTGAGAAAACTAATTTGAAGGAAATTGTTTTTGACGGAGATTGTAACTGATTGAAGGAGAATCCGGACTGATTGCAAAGCTCTGTGATGAATTACTCTCTGAAAGAAAATTATCAGACCCAATGAAAGATTTCAAACGGTTGCCATGAGTAAATTACGACGTTTATGACGGCTTGCAGAACAGTGAAACAAGCCTCCGCAGTCATTTCCGTTTTTTGTAAGACATTCGGGAGTCTAAGATTTAAAAAGATTATCAATTCCTTCAAATCTTCATGTATAAATTTGTAACAAACTGATTTCAGTCTGCGTTTTACGGCGTTTCACCTATAACTGAGGAGATACAACGAGCTTTAAATACAGACGTCTCCGTGTAGACATTTTTGTCCGAGATAACCCAGCCGTGGACATGAGCGCTCGGTTGCAGGCGAATACCTGTTTGCTCAAGCGTTTATCACGAGATGAGATGATTACAGCTAGCAGCTGATCATAATCATTATCCTTCTTGATCTGATGGCAGTACGGCTGCTCTTCCATCACAGTTATTCAGCCTGAACACCTCAAATAAATTTTATAGCGAACAAAGCCTTACGGTGAGCAGTGAGAGCGACATGTAGTCTCTCAATTCTGTGTTTTTACTGTTTCCGGTGCTTTTTATTTCTTGTTTGTAGAATTTCTATTAATGTTGGAATAATCTCCTTCGTTTAAGGAGTTTTTAGCATGTTCTTTACTTTTTTGTAAAAAAAAGTAATCATTAGGATGAACCCGTCAGTTAACATGTAGATTATTAGATGAATTTACTTTAGAATGAAACATTCATGTCAGTACTATTATTGATTGGAATAAATGTCTGGATTAAATGTTCTCATGGTAGACGGATGTTTTAAGAGTGCTGGAGGTACTGGAGTGTGGTTAATTTGGAGTACCCTAGATACTGGATGAGTTCGAGGAGCAGAGGTACGTGAGGTGCAGGATGGGTTGGAGGGGTATAAGGCGCATAAAGAGACAGAAGTACCTGATTAGTTGGGTTTTGGAGCACCAGACGCCCGTGGGAACCATCTCTAGAAGTGGTGTACACAAGGCAACAGCCTCACTAACACCAGAGCTCGTGTTATCAGCTCTCTGTCAATTACGCCCGAGTGGGACACTTCCATCACAAATGAAAGTTAACTAAAACTCTTGTATTTCCATTGTAGTTGTTTGCCGTAGATGTTACTGGTGAGACGATCTACATTTTAGAGCGGTCATTGGGGAACGCTTAAGAAACTCATGTTTCTGAACGAAATCTACGTTGAAACTTTAGCCCATTTGCAGCATTTTGCCTTTCTTTTGTCAGGAAGCCATTCGCCGCAGTTCTGAGGCAAATGGGACCGGACAAGAATGAAACACTTTGTACAAATTCCTTTAAAATCGGATGAACTGATTTCACAGCGAAAGAAAATTTTGAAATGAAGCTTCAGAAATTGAGGGAGGAAATACAAAAATGACTTGTGTCTTTAAAGACGGCTCCAAAAGAATATATGAAATCCGTTTAGAAATGATTTTGTTGTTAATGCCAACCACTGTATTACTGAGATTAGTTTGACGATTGTAATCTTAAACTTTCCTGAGCGAAGAATTATGTTGCCGGATTGTTGCCGAATTCCTGACAAATTCAATTTTGATATGAGCGTTTCTGTTCATGCGTTTTTTTTGTGCACCCAGCTTAACATTGCTACGCGTGTTACTTCTTTTTTTAGTTTTTCTGTTGTTTTTTTACTGATTTTCTCGTTATTTTTTTCCAGGATGAGATGATCTCAGTCAAGATGCCTATTCAGATATGTACGTCATGAATCAAGTGATGATTTACACTGAATTAACGATCAGTTGCAAGTTGCCTCATTTAAATCGCCAGTATTATTTGCAGTTCCACACGGCTCCTTGAGAAACATTTATTTTTAACTTCCAAGAAATGTTCGTGCACAAATAATTTTAGTGCGCGTTATGATCAGCGTTGATATCAACACCTGGCGTGCGAGTGAAGGCGAGACGATAAACACACATCCGTACGTGTCCGTCTCGTACGTACTTCAGACGCCTTGTGATTCTTTCCGATCGTAACGCACGCCGCATCCGCACAAACCGTCACACAAAACCGTATTTATTCTCTCCACATCCGGCCATGAATCACACTCTTGATTAGGCTCTCCAATAGCCTATTTGATCTGAAAAAGGGATCGTTGCTTCATCCCACATGATACGTTGCCTTTGATAAGGGGTTTTAAAATCTTCCGTCGCTACCTTCCTGATGAAACGTTGTTTCTGTAACATAGGTTGTTCTTCCAAAAGTAAGTGTGTTTTTTACTGCACATTAGGTGAAAATATATGACTGCATCTCTCGTAAAATGCTAATGGTTGCCTGCTAACGTGTTGTTCGAGCATAGCCTTGGTCAGAGCCAGAACCGTGAAGCCTGTTTTGTGTTTGGTTTTTCCTTCACGAGGTCGAACTTCTCGCTCAAATTCCTGCTCTCTGGTACCCAGCGTTGCTATCATTCTGAATTAACAGGTCTTGCCGATATTGGAACGTACGGGTATTGATGGTTGTTATATTAATGTTGAAGGTAGGCTATGGGTATTTGGTGCGATATTAAGCTTCTGAGTCCGTCACTCGTTGAACGCCGTATTTGTACCATCAATTTAGAAGACAGGGACTAAAGCTAAAAGTCTATCAATTTAGAAGACAGGGACAAGGTTAAATATAGTTATTATGGCTGTGTTCTACTGCTAAATATTTGAATCTATTCATTTTATAGTGGGGTTGTCATAGACATGTATTCGGGCCTCTAACAACTAATGGTGCGAAAAATACATTTTTGAGAAGCAGCTTCTTCTCAAAAATATCAATTTGAGTCAACAGGCCTCCTAGATTATCTTGTAAGCAAACATTTTATGTTCTTTATCAAAATTTTTCTTCCCAATCGAACATGTCATTTAAGTCATGGAGGCATTAATACTAACTTTAAATGCTTTAAACTGTAATCGTAATTCTAGTCTAATTAATCCGTTTTATTGGAAATAAATTAATTATAAAAATTTGAGTCTTTTAAAGAAAACACCTGAATTTTCAATTCTATCTGACTCCATATACCTTCTTCATTGGCCACAAACTTTTGTTCTTTTTCTCGTCAGTAAAAGCGCGGTTGCTAGAGTGCAAGGTGAAAAATCGATCGTTTATTATTTTTGATTGCGTTTTCTAACATTAATAGCAAACACAGATAACAAAAATGAGAAAACAATTGTAAAGCTACGGTTGCTAGTTTGCAAAGGGAAAAATCGACTGCGCATGGTTTTTGACTGCGTTTTCTATCATGAACAAAGCCATAGAAAACACACATGATGAAAATGATAAATCAATTATGCTTGTGTCTATGTTTCGTTGTGTAAACATTTTCCCTCCCTGACGTGCACGCGCGTCAGGGCTGAGATCACTACTCATTGTGCGTTGCAGTTCCCAGTCGAGGTAAACACTACTCGAGCTTATTGCGGTCCCGCACTTACAGGCGTGAGCCAAGCGTGGAGGTCGTGTCCCTAAGTCCACTTAGGCTAAGAGGTATGCAAAGTTCATGCATTTAGCAGCAGTGTATCCAAGAATTATTGTTAGTCTGATTAATTGTCCGGATTCTTGCTGAGCGATGTATTCAAAATTCAATCGGTAGACATAGGTAATTTCAATGAGAATACTTCTCTTGCTTCAAATTAATAACGAAGTGCAGTGAAGTGTTTTGTAATTCCCGAGATGGTAACTTTACGAGAAGCCAAGGGCTCGACAACGTATAGTAACTTATCATTTTATGCGTTATCCTGTCGCAAAATGCATCAAAATGAAATTAAAGGAAGTGAAAAGGAAATGCAGTCAAAGAAGAACAACTTTTCTATCCGTAGCCGTCACAGTTAAGTTTGTCTACTTTCCTATTGCAAACTTCTCTGCAGAGGCAATGCTACAAGGCGCGAACATGTGGAAAATTCTTTTTTTCCAATTCCTCTTATTTGAAGATGAATTGAATGGGGGACTTGGGCAGTGAAGAGAATTGGTGCTAAAGATAATTGATGATAATTGGAGTACTTGTTGCATTTTAACATATCTGCGTTGTCACGTGTGTTGCCGTCCCTGTAACTACATAACGGTCGGACCAAGTCCAACAATTCATCAATAAAATGTAGAACACTCAATTGTGTGGGTACTTATTCTGGAGTTGTGTGAGTTTTTGTGAAACACAAACAATGGCTTTATTATTTGTTCAAAGACGTTTCTAATGTTGACTTCCCATGTGCATTTCTTTGCTGTGGACGCTGTTAAAACGCGATACTGACTGAGGACTTGCAGGTATGTTCCATAAATTTCAGCTTGGCTATTGAGAGAAAATTTGTTGTCTTCGTTAATATCATATATTATCGTTGTTATCAAGTATCATGTGTCTTCCCATATCATTATCCTTCCAGGCCATCAAAAAGTTCATTTATATATATTAGAGTCGGCGTTTAATAACATGCTGTTGATAGTGATACAGTTTCAAATAAGCAACATATGGTAAGTAAGATTACTACTCTTGTTTTGTAAGGACAGCCTTACGAACGAACTGAAATGATAGATGACACTCTCAAATAAGGGACTGTCTTCTACAACTGACGGAGGCAGAGAGATGCTAGCGTAGCTTCTGGCTACTCTTGTCTTTGATTAAATTATTGTACCAAAATCAATGTGGGAATCAGACCTTGCAATAACACGTGTCTCGGAAATTACATTTTGACGTAAAAAAGCCGTGGAGCTCAAAAAATTTTTTTTTTCTGATGACAGCACATCTGTCAGGCTTGCCGGCAGTGGCAGTGTCTCATGATTGAATTCGAAAAAATTTGAGCTGTTTCATGTTAGAGATGAGTAACATTGGGTACAAAGAACTTCTCCCAAATAAAATTCGTGCGGAAAAAATTAATAATCACATTATTTAACTTTGAGAGCACTTGGCAAATATCTCATGGCACTATTACAAGTTAGCGCAGCATTTGGACAGAGTCCATAGAACGTCTCGCCAGATTTTTCATCAGCTTACAAAAAATTTCTTGCCTCTGGCCACAGCGGCGGTGGCAAGGCCGATGTCCGGAGTGCTGCTGGGTTGGTGCCTGCACCACGGTAGAGTTATTTATAAGGGGGAAAATACACCTTCTCTTGGTCGGCTAGCCAATAGAACGGCTTTATTTCGAACAAATTTTTTTGTCGTCACCATTGCGACATGTCGTTGGGCCAATAGCGGTGCCAGATTTGGGGCTAGCAGTGGTGCCAGATGCAATATGAGCGCTGCTATTGGTTCGTTACCATGACGTCAGCATTGCCACACGGTCTACGAAAAAAGACTGGTTTGACTCTCCCTTGTTTCTTCTACCGCGGCCTGCATCGAGCGACGGCGTTGTTGTGGGCCGACTCGTAGTTAGGATACCACAGACTTACTGGACCCTGTTGTTAGGTATGTAATGCCTGCTTTTACGAGTGGTTGAAAAAGCACGCGGTGGTATATTTTGCAGGGCTGTTTTTCAGTGCGGATGGAGCACTGTGCTCTATACTGTTAAGTTCTTAACCTGGGTTCGATCACACCCCAGGGGTTCTGCATGATGCAGTTTGTGCACTGATACAGTAGATAGTTGTTGACATACGTTTAGAATTTGAAAAAAAAGCACGTTTTATTTTTTCAGCTATGCAGGGTTTGATGAAAGCATGTATGGAACATGTTGAGTTCAGTACCTCCAAGGTTAAGAATGCACTAGATACTGTCGAGGGGTTGCGGCATGAAGCTTGTACTGTCTCAATTGGCGTGCAAAAATTCGCGGGTATCGTCATTAAAAATAAATTTTATTCATAGCGAAGTTAGTTCAAATAAAGAAGTATTTGTTGGTGACATAAGGAATCGCGCGTAAAAGCCTCAATTGTGTCAGCTGTTGTATTAGGGAGTGCCATTTTGTGCTGTAAGACTGAGTTACTCTGTCTTCACAACTTTAACGAGAATATACAGTATGTCCCACAAAAACCCGAACCGAGTATTTATTTTTCCGTATCAGTAATACCTTCACAATCAGTATTACCTTTTCTGTAGGTTAATTTTGAAGGATAATTTTGTTAGAAATTAAATGCTTATGGTATTCTTATGATGGTATTGCTGATACGGGAAAATAAATACTCGGTTCGGGTTGTGCGGGACATACTGTATAGGCTGTAGGCAGTTTTCTTTCGATTCGATCCTTCGAATGCTGAAGATAATGATGATGATTTAAATACGAATACTCTTGATTTGAGACAACGGTTGCTTCAAATTAATCCTTTTAATTTAAAGTAGACGAGTTACAGCATTAGTTGTTTTTGGAAATTTGGGTTTTGGGTTTTTGAGATGTGATATTTATGGTGCAAAATAATTGTTTAACGAAAATTTTTTGCATGTTTACTCTAACTAAGTCAAAATTTTCTGTTTTTTTTCGGAATGAGAGTAAAATGTAGCAGTATAGAATCGTCCCGTTGGAAAATTCAATCTGTGATACAAAGCTACCATCACGAGGTCAGTATTGTAGCCCTTAATACTGTCTCTCGGAGCTACCTGCTGCCTCAATTACGTTCTTCTTCTGTATTGTTAAGGGCTATACTGAATCCAGCGGCTTCCAAAATGTTGAAAAATATACTGAATTTTTCAAAATTTGGGTAAACATGACCGACGTTATGTCTCTCTATCAACACTAAATGCAAATCTCATGGAAAGAACTTGAATCGTTTTGACCTAGCATTTGTTCAGTTTTGTACAGCTCCAGCTATCAACTGAGAGTCATTCTAGAATTTAAGTCATTACTAGTCCTGTGTCACAGACACCAGTATATGTATTTATCATACACACCAGTATTTGTATTGATCATACACACCAGTATTTGTATTTATCACAGACACTAATATATATCACAACATAACACCAGTACATGTAATTGATGAACTACGATGTATATGTGACGCTGATTTGCTACTGATGCGTCGCTGATGCGCTGCTAATGCACTACTGATGCACTGCTGATGCCAGGAGGTGATGCTGCCACGGTTTTGTGCTGAGCGGAACGGTTGCCCGTGGCTGGAATGAAGTCAATTTGGGTCCGGAGCGGCGGGCTCGAGGCAACAAAGGAAACTTTTGGCCCCGCACAAAGTCTCGCCCCTGCTACGTCCGTTACCAAATATTGGCGGTGGGCCGCGTCGTGACCTGAGAGACAATTCCAGTCCGTGTCTCGTCTCGGCATGGAAATCTAAACCTGGGCTGAAGTTTTAGGACTTGGTGAAGGCAATTATTGCGGATATCGTTGGGGGAATCTCCTGATGATGCTTGCCTGATACTCTGGAATTTGCCTGGTACTCAGGGTCTGGGAAAATGATGTATTTCTACGGTGAATAGTTGTTTTTTTACCGAACACAAAATGAATTGAATTAAATGAATCGATGAAGAATTTTGAGTAGTTTAAAAAATAATATTTTGGTTGAGGAAAAGTTCCGGGACTACTGAAATTATGAAATACTATTTGCAATTTTTATAGTGGAAAATGAATCTGAAATAATGAGGGGGAAATGAAGATGAGAAAAGGAACATGACCATTGTTAAATCTCTCTGAACATGATCTCTCAGACAGTTAACATGACCTAAGTCACATTGCTATACAGATCAACATGACCCAAGTCATGTTCCTATACAGATCGACATGACCCAAGTCATATTCCTATACAGATCCACATGACCCAAATCATATTCCTATACAGATCCACATGACCCAAGTCATGTTCCTATACAGATCAACATGACCCAAGTCATGTTCCTATACAGATCCATATGACCCAAGTCATGTTCCTATACAGATCCACATGACCCAAGTCATGTTCCTATACAGATCCACATGACCCAAGTCATGTTCCTATACAGATCCACATGACCCAAGTCATGTTTCTACACAGATCAACATGACCCAAGTCATGTTCCTATACAGACCACATGACCCAAGTCATGTTCCCATACAGACCACATGACCCAAGTCATGTTCCTATACAGACCACATGACCCAAGTCATGTTCCTATACAGACCACATGACCCAAGTCGTGTTCCTATACAGATCCACATGACCCAAGTCATGTTCCTATACAGATCCACATGACCCAAGTCATGACGTGGAGATCACGAGGTACCCTTATCCCTCGATGTCAGATACTGAACTGCACGCCAGTTTATACTCGCATTACGCAGAAGTTCTTAAGAAAGACTTCATGTATAATGACCGTGTGATATAATATTAAATAACTGCCATTTAACTCTTGCTTTATGTATGGTAATTACTTCAAGTGTAATAATTACTTGAAGAGCGTGTAATAACAATTCCTTGTTGAAAAATAAGTGGTTGTTGAAACCAGTCTACCGGTTTGTTTGTATGTGCAACGCGATTGTGTGGGAGACTTGGCCCCAAAATTGGCTATTCGGAGCTGGGCAACTGGGGATGAATGACTGGGAATGGATGGCAAAAATTTAACAGATTCAGTTTCCAGTGCTGTAGGGCCCTCCTTTGACACGTTCGCTGCTGCTGGACTCACATGTGCGTCCAGCGGTCTCATGTTAAGTGAGGTTGTGAGCAGAAGAGTTTAAAAAACGACTTTACTGCTCGAAAAAATTGGATCTTTCCCAAGAAGTGTGAAATTTCACCTCGTATACTTGAATCTCTTCTAAAAATGATGTTGAAATAATTGAAATGTTGTTCATTCACACTGATACGTAAATGAATAATTTAACTAGTGGCAATCGTACGCCCCAATAGGCAGTCAACATGTTGAAAGTCCGATAACCATTACGTACATTTAGGTAGGCGACTTAAATTTAGGAAGTGATGCCAGTATACGACCGAAAGAATGCGTGCTCAAAAGATGGGAGTGAATGTCCAGGCTGTTCGCTCTCATCCCTCATACTGTGCTCGTTACAGCTGAAGTGTTAACATCTGTCAAGTGTTTCGTCCCTCACTTAGCTTTAGAGCAGTGGTTCTTAACCTTGTTGGAGGTACTGAACCACACAAGTTACATACATGCATTCATCAAACCTTTCGCCGTTGGAAAAGTAACACGTGCTTTTTTTTCTTCAAAGTATATGTATATAACTATATACTGTATTAGTGCACAAACTATACTATGCCAAACCCAGGGGTTCGACTCACTGAACCCCTGGGGTTCGATCGAACCCAGGTTAAAATGACGATTACCACTGAGTGGGCCTGAACACTACAGTCTGTTTCCCTTATTTCAGTGCGCTCTATCTGCTGCTGCGCCTCGCAGGTAAATATATTAATCAACATAATGCTCTCTGACCTTACTCTACGGTCATGCCTTTCGATCGCTTCTTTTGATCACGCCTTCCGATCATTTTTATTGATCTTGCGTTCTGATCAAGTCCTCTGGTCTTGCTATCTTATCACGCTTCCTGGTTATACCTTTTGGTCTCACTTTTTGTCGTGTCTGTTTTTTTTATTAATACTCAATTTTTTTGATCCTGTCTGTGGATTGAACCGTGTGATCGCTGTTCCCGGACCACATTGCGACTTCAGCCCTGCAGGTATTGGCCACAGATTTGCATTTTTCACTGATACGCAGGAAGGAAGTCTTTATTATCATGACATCGTAACACGACTCCAGAACGTATGACGAGAATGAATTCCTTTTCTTCTGGACGTGGCGTTTGACAATCACGTGAACACAGGAGGCACCAGAGGTAAAATTGCAAGGATGTTAGCAATGATATCTTAAGTGGCACGTCTCATGCAACCAACAATATTTGTGCTGCCATGCGTTCTTCAAGAACGAATGAGGTTTAGGTTAGTGCATCGTTTTTTATTCGTTGCCATCTGGCTGCTGCAGTATGACGCTAAAGCCAATTTTTATGCGGTAAGCCCAAGCTTTTGCCGAAGGATTTTTTGGGACTATTTCAATGTATTTATGTGCAAAGCTTAGGAAGTATTTTCTTTCATTTTTTGTAAACTTTGTCCGTATTATTGGTGTTAGTTTCTATGCATTCTGGGCATTTATTTTCCTTGTGGTGAGCTTGCGTCAGATGGCGATAGAGGCTGTGAGACAGAAATGTTTATATTGCTATGCCCCTGAAGGATGTATTCTACGTAAAATAGATAAATATTCAAATAAATAGATGAATAAACTGAAGCTGATCGTGAAAGGTATTCTATTTTCGATGTTTGGGAAATGGAAATGTTCCCAATTATGAATGCGCGCTTCTTGTTACTGCGATCAATGTGGAGTCCTATCTGTAGCCCCTACGCAATTTGATGTTTCTCATTTCATGCTTTAAAGCCTGTTTGACCACCATCATTTTCTACTCTGTTTACATACCGGTGGAAGGCTTGGCGATTCTGAGGAAACATGTGATGAGGATGATCCAAAAACATGACCTCCGTCTGGTCTCAGGGTAGGTAACTCGCAATTCATTTTGTTAATAATTAATTTAACCATCAATAATTATTATACCTATTAATTAAAATTGAACAATTAATTATTAAATTCACTATTAATAATTTTATTTTACTTTTCCTTTTTTCTTTATTTTTTCGGGATTTTCTGTACGCTAACTCATGCTCCTTTCAGCTGAGTCCACACAAGCGTGCGGATCGTCCGGCGCTTTTTCTAACAAGTTCATGAACGCTGAAGGCGTTCTACATAATCTCGATGTGGTGAGAATGTCGCCTCCTAGCGATACGGGCACCGAGTAAAAAGAAGAGCATTTGATTAGACTTGCGATTGTGTCGCTCGATAGCAAGACGAGGCGCAGTTCTTTCTTACTTCCAAGCCTGCGCCACCGAGAGAACACCAGCGTAGTGTGTCTTTAAGACCACTTCAATTCATTCACTACTGTGACAATTTTCATTCGGTTGTTTGAAATACATAGTCATTTTTTCTGCTGATGATGTGCATCACAGTTTCCCAATTGATCAATGTTTTACGCCTGCCGAGATCGTCCTTGCTGTAACCATCGTCACGAGAGCTTCGCACGCTTTATTTCATCACTTTTTCCTCTCGAGGAAATTGAGAAAATTAAAACCCAAAAGCTGAGGCTGCGCCCCCTTTGTGCTCTCTGGCCCGCTTCGCCTCCGAGAGGTCGTAGTTCAGGCCTTCATTAACTGTTTCACGCCATTTTTTCATGTTCTTCAGCTGTGGTGATCATCTCCAGAGAACAACCCGGCCACTTTTCCGCATTTACATCTTCCCGCGGATGCTGTAGACGAGCCCTAATTACAGTTGTATTTCCCTTGCTAGTCGTCCCGACAGCCATTAAGTCTCGGCAGTTTTTGTTCTCGGTGGAACGTGCTCTTCGTAGGCAACTTCTAGCGTTTGACTAATGGGCAGCAAAAAACAAGGTTTCCATTCCGTAATGCATGTTACCGTTTTCTTGCACTTCACCTGAAACTTTATGGCGTCATTTCAAAGTGGGTTTTGATTGTAAAATAAGAAGCAGTATGATGTTAACAAGAGGTTCAGAGTCACCGACTGCATTGGTTGAGTGAGTGAGGAAATTGACGTTCATTTGACTTCAGCCGGAAGTCTGATTTGAGAAAACATTTATTGGTGTCATTCACAGGTTAACTTTAGACGGTTCGGTGCATAGAAACTTCCGGAGAGTTTTGTTTTTAACTTAAAACTATGATGAATGGTTCATTTTAACTATACGAGCATTAAAAGTATTGTCTTTTCTTTGAAGTTTGAACTGATGGTCATGGGATTTATGGGAATTGACTTCTTTGACATGTATGTTAAAACATTAATTCATCTACTTGACCGCTGGCTGGTATTCTCTTTTAAGCTGTTTCCCGCTGGCAAAATATAAATTGCATACACGTTTGTGTACGCAATTGTTACTTAACAAGCACACAAGGATTTTTCTTTGCTGAAAACCACGGCACCTTTCGATTTGGGGATTTCCTTTCATCACTCACCCCTTTCTCAAATTTTACTGAGTAGCGCAACAGAAGAGTACCGTAGGTTACTCTTCAACCCCAACGGTTACCGATGTGGTTTTGTCCGGTGGTCTGCTCCGCAACTCCTGCCGTTCATGGACAAATATTTGAGCGTTCGGTAAATTCTCGGAAGCCTCGAAAATACTTCAGTAAAGCCTCATTTTTGTTGTGTCCAGAGGTGTTCTGTTCAGTAAAGCCTCATCTCTGTGGTGGCCAGAGGTGTTCTGTTGTTGTACCCCCTGGAGTGTTGGATGCAGCCAGGCATCTTCTTGAGCTATACTCTCGGCCCAAAGAATGTCACCCACCATTTGTACGAGAGCGGACACCCCTTGAGTTCTTACTGTCATGCGACAGCTCTTCAATCGTCCCTTGCCGCGGTGAAGTGGGGCGTGATGAAGAAAGGTCTCCCTCCTGCAGCCCAGACTGTGTGTGACAGACCGCTTTGTGAGCAGGACAGTTATGACGTCACGTGTCAACAGTAATTGGTTGTGTTCAGTTGTGCGACTGATGGTGTTCAGTTTTTAAGTTTTAGGTCGGAGTTCTGACACGCGTGCCCTGTAGTGGGCGTCTGGTTCCCTCTCCCGTGCTCTCCCCTTGTTTTTTCATGTCAGTCTGCTTCATTTTGAATTAGAGTTTTGTATGCTTTTTCGAATACTTTAGTACGAAACCTTCCTCCTATCATTCCTTTCTAAGGTGCTGTGAGCGAGGCCTTCCGCATATATCCTCTATTTTCAATTCACTGTTACCTGATGACATGCCTCCCTCTGGCTGACATACAATTCTAAGGACTACCAGGACATGGCAAGATTGATTGTTGCGCTCGCGGCAGCCTGATGCATTGGTGCAGTGTGGCGAGAAGTTGTCCTGATGGTCGGGTTGGTGGCTGCATGCTGGTGTTGTGGTCTTTGCCGCCGGTGGTCAATGCTGGTGTTGTTATTGCTGCAGGTGTTGTTGTTATTGCTTCTGGTGTTGTTGTTATTGCTGCTGGCGCTGTTGTTATTGCTGCTGATGCTGTTGCTATTGCTGCTGGTGTTGTTGCTATTGCTGCTGATGTTGTGGCTATTGCTGCTGGTGTTGTGGCTATTGCTGCTGGTTTTGTTGTTATTGCTGCTGGTGTTGTTGTTATTGCTGCTGATGCTGTGGCTATTGTTGCTGGTATTGTTGTTATTGCTGCTAGTGTTGTTGCTATTGCTGCTGGTGTGGTGGTGGGACAATGGTAGCGGTGGTGATAGTGGGGTGGTATTCATAGGTGTATTGTTGATGACGTTGTGATTTACGTCTTTTCAATGCACCGAAATGAAGAGGCAGAAGCTTCTGATTCTTCCGCTGGCTATTTATTGACTCACCTTGGAGATCAAATTAGAAAATTCAAATTTTTGCAAACCTGCTTCTTACCCCATCTTGAAAGGTCTTATCGAGCACAACAACTTGGACGTTTGGCTGTAGGCTTCATGATCTTGTGAAAATTTATCAACCTAGAATAAGAAGATTCGGGTTTCGTAAATTTTCACTAACAGAAAAATTAAAAGAGCTATGCGAAATAGAAGTGCTTGCTTGGATCGTAGAGCTCTTGAAGGGAGTCGTCTGATCAGAATGTTTAATTATGGTCGAATCTCCCTAAATTCTTTTTTTGATTGAGTGATCACTCTGCAGTCTTACTTTCTGTTTAATTTACATTTCTATTGCATGGTTGCGATACTGTGTAACAATTAAGACGAGAGGCCTAGTGTGTCTGCGTGCTCGGTTGTGGGTGTTAAAAGTACTAGTTATACTCTTGTTTTAGAGATCATTGTTACTTAAACTGTTGGTCTTGAGTGCCTTATTAAAATTAAACCCAACCTTAAATTGAGAATTTAATCTCCTTATTGTATTAACATGATTAAAATTAAAAGTACTAGGCCTTCTCATTCTCTACCTATCCAAATCGTCCTCCTAAGTCCTCGTGAAATGTCCCCATAAAGTTTAAAGGTTAGAACTGATTTTCTTCTGACTAATTAACTGATACTTGGTATAAACTAAATAAAATAAGTTTGAATAAGTATTAATTTCATTGACGAATTCATTAATATAACTATTTTTGTTCAGAATACTCAGAAGTTCTGCTCGAGACTGCCCGTTTTAGCCCGGGTCTGTTGTGATCGGCCGTACTCTAACCGTACAACCAGCCAGACTTTCTCTGATTGTTAAATCGTTAACATAAAAGTAAAAGGTCTGGGAAAAAACTTGCTAGTCTTCTTCTTTTTAATTCTTTCGTTTAATTTAAGTCTAACACTGCGTTTTATTTAACTAAGAAATATTTGCATTATCAGTGTCTGCGAAACATTTCTCTTGATTGTACTTCTTAGAAAAACAAACTTTTCAGTTCTTGAAATGTTTGCAAGATCTTCAACTCGAGCGGAACTGCCCCTGAACGTCTGTTTACAATTTACACTTCGACCACGCAAGAAGGACCAGAATACTCGAATGAACACATGACTTGTTTCATCGCTTGTCTCCAAGGCTATTATTTTAAGCCATTGAAATTAACACTTTGGCTGTGACGTGAGCCACCGGTGGTGCACGGAAGGAATTTTCATGATGCTGCTGAGCTGATCGACCGGTAGTCAAAAACTCACTTTTCAAAAATACTTTATGAAAATTAAATTAAGGTTGGATCCAGTAAATGTTTGCGATTTTCAAAATGGCTTACTTCAATTGACTTTAAATTTAAATTGAATGTCAAACTTCAGTTTACCTGCCGCAGTCAGAGGATTAAAATAAGGCGTACCATCTTTGGTTAACGATTTCAAGCAATCGTTTGATAAACGGGATTACTATCAAAAGCTAAAATCATGGTCTGTCTCTTCTCGGCTGGTTTTTTCTTCAGCTTTTTCTTAGTCCGACAGTCACCATTTGCGTCAAGTGTGCTGATGTTGTGGACATTTTAGTTATCAGCAGGATGTTTGAGCGGCTCGATTGACAATGCGATGCTTCTTAATTACATGCCATTTTCCCAAAGCCTCACTTTCGTACTCATCGTATAACTGTTAGAATGTAAAAACCCTTAGGAGTGCATTTGACATTACCTTTTTTTCCTTCATTGCGTCTCCACGAAACTTCCGCAGGAGTAGCCCGAACTTCTCTTAAGCCTTTAACGTCCGCATTTTGTTCTCATATTGCCGTTATCACAACCACCATCATTAAATTGGCACTAGCCTCATGTAGTCCCGACATCACAACGAGGAAGTGACTGCCACTCGACAATGAACTTCGTACAGCACATTAGGGCACAAATTTCAGAAGGAATAAAATATATTAGAGCTGTTTACGAAAGTGGATTTTGAAATCCACTTTGCCGAGTGCGCTGCTGAGAACATCTTTCGGCTACTCCGGAGTTTCTCTTCAGGTGTTCAGGCCAGGCCATCTGAGAACATATGCCGGTAAATATGATATCTTGTCACTCACGTGTTCTCCACTCACCCCATTTGCATCTTGAATTCATGCTCGCAATATCAATTGAATCGCAGGATGGTGGGTAAATGCGCAAAATAAAGTTTATTCAAATATTTCGAATGTTTCAAAGGTAAAGTCTATTCGAAGTATAAAAGATGTTTAAAAAAGCACGAGGAGGAACGTTTTTGTGTGCCGTTGCGGCGTCAACGAGGCGTAGGGAAAAACGCTGCTGAGAAGTCAACGCAGGGAGTTGACTTCAGAACTGTTGTGGGACAGTTTGTGTTGATTGCCAAAGCATTGGCAGCTGTCGAAACAATGGCAAATGATAAGTACTGTAATTGCCCTTTATAGTATCAGTTTGTAATTTGTAAAGTTTAATAGTTGTCATGTGTGAAACCTTTGAAATAAGGCCATGTTAAGTTATATTCTTACCAGCATTGTTTATCGCCAACTCCGAGACCTTAGTTATGTTCTAAGGCTAAGCCAACCAACAGCTCAATCTCCATTATTCATCTACTTTATGCAGTTGTTTTTCAGCAAATTGTTAACTCGGCCAGTTATCAATTACAAAGTTGACCAACTATCAACTCGCATCTCGGAAAACTTTCGACTAAGAACTCGATGAAGTATCGACTGCAAACTTGTTAACCCTTTCGTCTAAGAACTGGATAAACTGTCAACTGCCTGTTCTCGAGTAAATTGGCAACATGACGCCCTTGAGCCTTTCTTCAAGACGTCCAGACGACTTCAAGACGTCCAGATGACTTCAAGACGTCCAGAAGACTTCAAGACGTGCAGACGACTTCAAAACGTCCAGACGACTTCAAGACGTGCAGACGATGCGGTTGCTTCTCCCGAGCTCTTTGTGGCGATCATGGCACCGTGGTGGCGATGTCACTTGTCCGAATCTACGTGAAAAATGGCGGCTTTCTTTGTGGTTTGTTTGCAAAAGTGCGGCGGTCGAGACGAGCGCTGTGCTGTGGATCCAGCCACCATTTGTTCCAGAGTGTTTTGCCTGCAGCTCGGAACTTCAGCCATTGGTCTCGCTACGACATCGGAGTTCTATCTCACGGCAAATGACTAAAATTTTCTATAATACTTTCGTTCAGTTTAACGCTTTTCTCTTCATCGTTGAGACCATATTATATTGTTGTGAGTCATATATTGTTAGGAGTTTGGTAAGAAACCAACTTCAAAGAAATTCTTTCCATTAAAATTTAACTTATCATTTCGTTACGTTTCTTAATAAAACTGAATGCGGTCTTTCCGTTCTTCATATCCACATCGTAAAAAATGGTTAAAGAGTAATTGCCTTTTTTATTTATTAAAACATTTTACCTACGTACCGTTAAAATTGTTCTACTCACTGAATTCAATGTTAAATATTTCGAATCATGAAGATACGTCATTTTAACGCATGCTCTCCCTAATTATCTATAAACAAAGTTAACATCCGTTGTGCGTCAAATATGTGGACTTTACCGCTTCAGCATTTGCCGTTGTTGAGGCAGAGCATCCCAGCAGGTGTTTCCGTATTGAAATACTCCTTTATAATCCTTCTTTCTGCGCTATAAGTATCCACACAGAAAAATGCGACTTGGCAAGATATTAAGGGATTTTTACATAATCGCTTATGCCTCTAGTGCATTTGAATTGAGAACTTCGAAATCAATGCATATTTTTCAAAGTACAACGGAAGCCAATTAGAAATCATTCAACAGTTGTTTATCCCATGTTAAATGGTATGCAGTTGCTATTTTAATTTTGATACTTAAAATCTGTTTCTACCTTATGGTATAAAGATTGCTTAAAATTAAATTTTTTCAAATGTTGAGAATAACTTCTACAGTCGAAACGTTCAATTCTCCAAAGAATTTTTACAAGTGCTTCTTCTTTCATTGTTCTTTCTAATCAGAGCGAATGAAATTAAGAAAATCCAAAATGAACTTCATTTCTCTTCCATTTCTTGTAAACCAATACAAAAGGTAGAAGATTGATATGGTGAGGTTTTGAAAAAATCTTGAAAGACGTGACTTGAGTTTTTTAACGTTCGACATAGGCAGTTTTAGCAGTCCCTCGGAAGTTTTTCCAAATTTCTATATTCCTTTTTTTATTTTTCCAATTCATTTCATTCTTCAATCTATTTTGAGTTTTCCTCTCAGATTTTTAGGTGATGGAGTCCCATTTCTTCTTCGAACAATAATTCCCTGAGACAATCTCCACCAGCAGACGTCTCGCACTTGCAGGAGCTCGTTCAGCCCTCCCTCTGCCGGCGGCGCGCATGCGCACTACGACCGTCATTTGCTTGCGGTTGCCTAGGGAAAAATTCAAGGACTCTGATTAAAGGGGATAATATTTTACGGGGAATTTTCATTCCAAGATTCTTTGTTCCCGACGCCCTGTACAGGAAGAACAGTCGTACAAGCTCCAGCCCTCCTACAAGTTCTCATCGTATATATGGAATTTTACTTCAAGAATCGCAATGCTAACTGGAATATATTGGTTCTTTTCGTGAGAGTTTTAAAAATTTAGTGCTTTTAATTTTTGCTCTAGAATTAAAATTCATAAATTAGTCCTGCACCTTCAGTTGGCCTTTGATAATTTTGCTTCTCTACAGTTATTATATTTATTATGTTTATAATATTTATCATGCTTACTATATTTATAAAATTTACCGTACTTATTATACTTTTCAACGCCTTAATCTCAAATGAATCGTTCACTTTCGCCTAGAAAATCTAATGATCTGCTTTTATTTTACTCAAACTTCGAGCAAAATGGGTACATGGGAATAAAAAATTTCTTCCTTTTCAATTGACTTTATTTCATAAATTGACCAACAGATAAAATCCATACAGAAATAAAGACTTCATCCATCTAAATTTATACGACAATACAGTGAATTTTGAACGAAAACTTCCATGCGTAGAAAAATCGATAGCATTCTTCTACAGCCATCAGACATTACAGTGACAGTTATTAAACCAGAAGATAAATCTGACCTATAGAGGCATCCTATTCCCGTAGAATTCTACGACATTTCAAAGGATATTTATATTTCAATCGAGAAGTTACTCCTCAGCTCACCAACTCAATAGAAATTCCTGAGCTTCGATCGCTAGCAGGACGGACGCTGCGGCCGCCTCTCTCGTAAAAATGACATCCAAAATGACATCCAATTTCCAGTCAAGTCTCATCTCGCTAAAAGAGTCTCGGCAATTCTAGTAATCGATGGTTTAACTCAGAGTAACTTTTTTTTGCTGTTGTTGTACAGATATCGTTGCCGAAACGACGTGTGACTGCCTCTTTTCGTTTCTGTTTTTTTATGGTTTGTGTTTGACATCGTGGAGTGCGTTGAATGTGAACGAGTGAGAAGAAGAATGTTAAAGCGAGTTCAACATTCTGATGACCAAGCCGTGTTCTATCTCCCATGTTTGTTTCATTGTTGAAATACTTTATTTTTTTACTGGAATATATGTTATTTTTTGTCTAATGTTTTTCTCTGATTCACTCATTTTTTCGTCCCTAGTACTCAATCTTACATTATATTCTGTATTCGTTTTGTATCGAACTTCACGCATGATGGACGAGCGAAGACAGGAAATCTCTTTGTCTCCAAGTAACTTTTTCTCACGCGAATGGATTTTTTTGTGTAAAATATTACAATTATTAGATTTGAATATATTGTCTGTTCTATATATATTTTATACGACGTATTTTTTTAGTTACAACATTCTTAGTGTATGAATTTATCTTAATTCCATTGCACATCACTCACACAGTGGCCTGGAGTTCTTGCTTTTAATTATTAAAGCGAAGCAAGAAAGCGTACAGTGTTAAGTTTTGTTAATGTTAACAACGATGTTTTCTTGTTTGCTCGACTTCCCTGCAGTGGTTCCTGGTTCAACGTCGCTCGCTGATCAAAGAGAACGCGATCAAATCACAAGTTTATTTCTGTATTCGACCATTTTTGGTATCATCCTTACCAGTTAGTAAAATAAGAAGCAATGTTTTATTGACGAAATAAACCAGCAGGTAATCAAAAATGAAGACTCACTCATTTTTACAGTTCACCGTACGTATGGAATATATCACAACTGAGTTTTTTTGGACCACATGTGAACATGAAACACTCACGCTTTTATTTATTTTCTTCAAGCTTGAGGCTGTCAAGATCAGCCATCCTGTCGCATTTACAAGGGAATTTAAGGAATATCAGGAACTGGAAAGCGTAGAATATTGTTTAGTTGATTCAAATGACCACACGCGATTACGTTTTTGGCCTCCTGTAAGTCACAAAGTCTTTGATAAAAACGCATGCTAAAAAAATGAACAATGCATACATGTGTCTCGCGCATTTAGCCTTCTATAACATTCTATTGCGAATGACATTCTATTGCGACGGGAACATGATTTTTACATTCAGTGCCATGTTATTTAAAGGGTTGATTGACTGCTCTGTAGCAACGACTCCAGAGTTCGACTGTATGTAGGTGCTAGATGCATTCAAGAATGAATGAAAGAAAGAGTTTATTTCTAATAAAGTTGATATATACATGAAATGGAAAACATTGGTTTTCAAAATATTTCCAATCGGTCGATTCTTGGGGAATCTCACGCGCAAGATAAAAAGGAGAACCAACGGAAAAAATTACATTTTTATTTATTTATTTTTCATGGCAAGCGTTTCGGAATGTTTTAATTCCAACTTCAGTGCTGAAAAACAAACAAAAATGTCAAAAAGATCAAACAAACTTAAAATGCAGAAAGTTCATAAAGTTTAAAAAATAAGTAAAAAAACATCTATAAAATTTAAATCCTACTGGTAATTCAACTACACTAAAGACGATCATTCTCATTGGCTCCTTCACCCAACCTTTTACCATTTTTTTAAAATTTCTTAACATCAAGATCCCTAGTTGATTTTCACACGAGGGTATCGTAATACTAGTAAAATTTCAGTGAATTCATTTTTATTTTCAAGTATGTCAGGCGTTTCTACTGCATGACTGATATGTATTCTGGTTTATATTTTGTATCCTTAACTATTGTTACATATTATAGCGCAATAATGGACCTCAACACTTTGACTGCAACGTGTGGCACCGGTGGTACACGAAGGCAGTTTTCATAATGCTGCTGACCAGCCAGTAATCACAAACTCAATTTTCATAAATACTTATTGAAAACCAAATGAAGGCACGATCCAGTTAATGACTACCATTTTCAAAGTTGCTCACTACAATTGACTTTAAATTTGATTTGAATATTAAACTTCAGTTCAGTTTACGTGCCGCAGTCAAAGTGTTAATCGAAGTGATGTTTGAGTATCGTACTATTTAATTCTGCATTATCAGAGTTCAGTGTAGTGTTGGTGTACTCAATTCCTTAGTGAAGCATTGCACGCAGTTCACCACAGAAGCCACCAAGTTTCTGAAACAGTTCTACTATAATTCTGTGGCGTAGCCTGGCTACCAAACAGTGCGCGTCAGACTTACTTATTCGCTGGCGCAGCGGCCGCGAATTTTTGTGCCGCCGGACAATTGCTTTGATTCGCCGGAAATTTCTTGCATCCTGCGCCGAGTTCACCACAATGCGCTTCCACCAAATCTGTTGAGATTTTTATGAAATTATTTTAATTTTTAGTATCTTCTTTGCACAACTTCATCGTTCGATGGGCTCCAAAGAAAACGGGACTTGAACATTTTTGTCGGCATTTATTTATTTCTTCCCTTTCACGTGCTAAGTTTGTTGAACCTTTTGAAGTGAAATCTTTGGCAACTTGATCGTAGTCGTTGTTGGGCAAAATTGTATTTTTGTATTGTAATTTATCCAATTGTAATTGAAGTCAATGAAATTCATGCTCGATCAGAACTTTTTCAGCTTTATTTGTAACTTCAAAATTAAAATTAGTCTTAAAATTTTCTTAGGGTTATATGTCACCGTGACTTGAATGAGAGAGAACTTATTTTACACAGTTATTCAGGAGTAAATCAGAGGAGGGGAAAAAATTAATATTCACTCAGCTTTATTTTCAAAAAGGCAAGAAAATGAACCATAGGTGTTGAGTTTAGTTATTTACTGACAATCTGAAAATGAGCTACGTTTTTTCGGGCGCATTTTATCACTAATTGTGAAATTTAAAAAAAACTTGAAGATAATTCGGTGAGTGAACCGCTGGATAAAACATTATTGCTCCAGTGAAACAAAGAAGTAAAAATTGAAAAAAATCAAAAAATCATTAAAATCACAATCAGCATCTAAAATGACAAGAAAAATTTCAATCACATTTTCTCTCAGAACTAAGGTACCGACCAAATACGACAGCGAATAAAGACTTCAAACATCACTCTGAGAAAAACCAGAAAAAAATCCGCTAGAATAACGAGAAAATAAGCTACGTATTTCTAGATCTCTGAAAACTCGACCAATGTGCCAAGAAATATGAATGATCCAATTTAGCAGCGCCTCAATTGAAAACAACGAACGGCACCAACGCTGCTCACCGACCGATCATCCTTCATGGGATAACTCGCACAAGTGCGATGGTTCACTGAGATGTTACGCCTGCGTGGGAATCTGGGGCGAAGAATTCTAGCAACGACGCATTTTTGATCTGATAAGCAAGAGAGAGAAACGTTTATCACGCGCCGGTCCGTTTGTTTGCTCCAGAGAGGCTGAATCAAGGGCGGGAAAACTTCTGAGAGTCTTTTTGCTCTACTGGTAGCGGTGATGGTACGGATTCAAATGGCGAATTTTTTCTTATATGTTATCGTCTACTAGTTACGGTGATGAAACGCAGTACTGTGATGGTACGGATTACTCCAACGGTACGAATTACTGTGATGGTACGGATTACTCCAACGGTACGAATTACTGTGATGGTACGGATTACTGTGATGATACGGATTACTGTGACGGTACGGATTACTGTGACGGTACGGATTACTGTGATGGTACGGATTACTGTGATGGTACGGATTACTGTGACAGTACGGATTACTGTGATGGTACGGATTACTGTGACGGTACGGATTACTGTGATGGTACGGATTACTGTGATGGTACGGATTACTGTGATGGTACGGATTACTTTGATGGAACAGACGACTGTGATGATACGGATTCAAATGACAGATTTTTACTTATGTGCTTTCCCGGAGGATGAACGTACCCTGAGATTCTAAGAAATTGCGCTCCACTAGTTTTGTGATGTCAATCTAAAAGTTACATCTCTAGAGCATAGAGTGAGGGGGCAAGGGCCGAAAGCGTCACGTTGGTGACATTTTGTGCTGCTCGTTCATAAAATTTTCTAATGTTGTAACCAGACTCGGAATGGTTATATTAAACCTTTTTCCCTAATCAATTGAAGAAATTCAGCCAATGTTACTTGATTTATTTTGAAACTTTTAAACTTATAATTTTATTAACTTTTCTGCTGTTAGGTTATGGAAATAAAAATTTCGACTTTCAGGGCTGCTCAACTGAGTCTATCATTCTGCCTTGGTTTTTGGCCAAATTTGAAGTTTCCATACAATGGAGAGAACAAAACTTTGGAGCTAGGCCGACGAACATTTCATCGTTTTTATGTTTCATGTTGGCGTCTTCACTTAAACTTGAATAATCACAAGGCTTGTGTTCTTCATTTAAGTACTCGGTTGTGAATACTTATTGCTTTTGTTCGTAGCTACTTTTACAACGCGAAGTCAAATTACTAAATCTCGTGGTAGACAACTCACAGGTTGGTTTTACATGAGTTACTCGATTTTTTCCAAGCAGAAGAAACTATGGCGCTCGCTTAAAGTTGTGTTCACTTGACGCTCGATTTTGTGTCTCTCTCGTGCCGGCCCGACGATGCGCTGCGTCATCGTCTTTTGTTCAGTTCGCATCAATTTTTTACTCCAAAACAGATGAACGAAGCAATTTTTTCAGAAGTTTCTGAGAAAAATCTACATGCATTTTTTCCGATATTAAATCTAAAAAAAGAGCCGTGCCTAGAAATTTAAGAGCTGAAAAATAACTGTATGAGAACACAGTCAACTATTTTTAATTCAAAATTAATTTCAATGTAATTGTATGAGAACACACTCAACTATTTTTAATTTGAAAATAATATTCAATGCTCCCAAACAACTAAAAAACAAATCGCTGTCAATGAACCATCAAAGTAGACGTAGCCTTAGCCGGTTAACTCACATGTGTATCATTTTCTAGTTGACTCACATATGTAGCCTTTGCTGGCTGCAAAGCCTATGTTCTTCCTCCATTACCAAAGTCCCAAATTGTCCCCTCGCGGGGAGGATGGCATGCGTGCGATGTAAGTGCGGATTTAATGGCGATCTTTCAGGCCGTTCGTCCGGAAAATCCGTGAGTGTTCGGTCGTCCGCGACGGTCGCTCTGAGGCCGCTGCTCTCACCCCGACCTGCCCCCGGCCGTAATTTCTTGTCTCTTTTTGGTGTCGTGTTTCCCGTCATCATCATTTCATCAATTTTATTTTGAAGTAGTATTTCTCAGTAACCTTACTCAATCACTCTTATTTTGATTTCGTATTTATCGTCATCATCATGTGATCAGTGTTATTTTAGTGTAGTATTTTCCACTCACATCAATTTAATTTTGATGTATTTCTTGTCATCATCGTGAGATCAGTTTGATTTTGGTGCATTGTTTTTCACTAACATCACTCAATCATTCTCATTTTGATGTGGTATTTCTCGTCAACATCATTTAATTAAATTTATTTCAGTGTACTATTTCCCGTTTTCACTTGAATTAATTTTATTTCGGTTAAGTATTTCCTCTCGACACCATTTAATCAGTTTTAGTTTGGTGCAGTACTTCTCATTGTCGTGAGACGAAGGATTTTTTGTGATCTAGTATCATTTTCCTTGTTATCTTATTACAGTGCGTTGGAATTAAAACTAAAACAAGGGATTGATAGTCATTCATGATCCAGCAGCTCAGAGGGGTTCACCTCATCCTTTTGAATTGCGGTCGAAATTTCGTTGGGCTAAAACAATGGTTTACTAAAGGTCGTTTCACCGTTACTGATAGTAAGTAATTGAACTACTAGCATCGTCACAATAATTAGTCTTCATCACTGAACTGAACATCAGGTAGTACACCTATGTAACCACACATATTTCATACAGTGCACCACTCAGGGGCATTCCTCGGACCATCATCACCACCGCAACATTGCCCAGACCATCATCCCCACCGCAACATTCCACAGACCAACATCACCACATTCCTTCGATCATCTTCGATCATCATCACCACCGCAACTATACACAGACGATCATCACCACCGCAACATTCCACAGACCATCATCACCACCGCAACATTCCACAGACCATCATCACCACATTCCTT
>JACJUY010003168.1:26092-38943 GCA_014220935.1 Platorchestia sp. MABIK | reverse complement strand
ACCATCTCTATTGGAAATAAACTGTTTTTCTTTCTTTCTTTTTTATGCTGCATTTCACAAAGCTCCACTTGCGGCTTCCATTAAGCTTTTCAGGTCCATTATGAGGCGAACACTTCGCACCTCCTATCCTCGTTTCCAGCCGCCTCTTCCTTTAACTTTGAACCAGGTCCCGTAGCTAGAGGCGCCAGGCCTTCAGCCAAGTTCCTCGGTATTGCCTGGATTCCAGTTTTCGCCACAGTTCCGTTTTCACTGGATTCTAGTTTTGGCCTCCGTTCCATTTTTGCTGGATTTTAGCTTTGGCCTCCGTTTCATTTTTGCTGGATTTCCAGTTTTGGCCTCCTTTCCATTTTTGTTGAGGGCCTCCTTTCCATTTTTGCTAGATTCCAGTTTTTGCCACAGTTCCGTTTTCACTGGATTCCAGTTTTGGCCTTCGTCCCATTTTTGCTGGATTCCAGTTTTGACCTCCGTCCCATTCTTGCCCTGCGTTCAAGATGCCGGTTACATTTTATGTTGTACTTGAATTCCAGTTTGTCCTACTCTTAGCCACTTTTTCAGTTTGTGCGTTCCAGTTGCACTTCATTCCAGTAACAATCTACATTCAAGTTTGCGCTTATCATTGTCTGCAATGGCTTCATTTGCAGACTAGTATAAATTTTTGGTCTGCATTCCAAGCGAGATAACCATTACATTATCATTGGTCTGCATTCCAGGCAAGTTTTTCATAATATTATCATTGGTCTGCAGTCCAGGCAGTTCATCATTATAGTATCATTTGTCGAGTTCCTGCGCTTGATCACAAATGTCGGTTGTTTACGTCCTGCTTCCAGATCACTTGAAGCCGTAGCTACCTCAGAAAAAACTGTTCCTTTGGTCATCGCAGTCTATCACCGTTGAATAACTGTCAGGTCATTTTCCTATTTGTCACCTCTAGCATCCATTCATATTCATGTAATTTTACCCAAATCAAAATGATTTCCCGCTAGCTTAAGTTACAAACTTGGAAACTTGTGTGCCCTATTTCACGTGATAGCAAAGAGGAACTTGGTCAATTCGGCATGAAGGAACTTGAACGATTCGGCGTTTGACCAATTTGGCATGTAGGAGCTTGACCGATTCGGCTAAAAGGAACTTGGTCAGTGCGTCATCTTTCCAACGAAGCGGTCAGAGGAGACAAGCGCGGACAGAATCACTTCTCCTCACTTAGCAAGCTTCGTTTGTGTCATTGTAGGTATTTGATACAAAATACTCAAAACTTAAAATCGAGTTTTTTTCACGTCTAGTTTTAGTCGTACATCTAATTTCACCTTTACGAAGTCGTGGCCTAACTGACCCATTTACGAAAAATTGAAATTCCCTCAACAAATCTCATCATTTGAGCATACGCCTTTCTTCTCAATTGATTGTCACTGAAGTTGTTTCTGTTCTGTCTTCTCGAAATGAATTCCTGTTGGATTCTATGTCCTATTGTAGACTGCATTTCATTTGTTCTTCTAAATATGAGGTATAAGCAATTTTTTTAAGCTCTTTCATTTGAACTAAACGACCATCATGAGAATCAAAGAAAACACTTCGTACATGACACTGTTTTTCCATGTCGTCACTGCTAGTAACACAATACAATACTGTTCTAAATTTGTGGGTCAAACCGCAGCTGCGCGCATGCTCCGACAAACTTCCTTCATTTTCAATATAGCAGCGAACACGAGGCAGCGGTCTCGCTCGAACCCGGGCAACTTACGGCATTGCTGCACAACTGCCTTCACCTTGCGTAGGTCGGGGCAGAGAACTGTGGCGTATCTTATATACCACGCTTGTGGTAGAGAACTGTGGCGTATCTTACATACCACGCTTGTGGTAGAGAACTGTGGCGTATCTTATATACCACGCTTGTGGTAGAGAACTGTGGCGTATCTTATATACCACGCTTGTGGTAGAGAACTGTGGCGTATCTTACATACCACGCTTGTGGCAAAGAACTGTGGCGTATCTTACATACCACGCTTGTGGTAGAGAACTGTGGCGTATCTTACATACCACGCTTGTGGCAGAAGACTGTGGAATATCTTACATACCATGCCTGTGGCAGAAAGTTGTGGCTAAACTCATATACTAAGCCTGGAGCGTTTCCTGGAGCCAAGGTTTAGGTGCATTCAAGCTATAAAATGAAAAGCTTGCGTAAATTTTGAAAGCCACCCCGGGCAGGTAAAAGTTGTGCTAGATTTTGCGGTTTTAAGTTAGAAATTTTGGTCGTATCCAGAAAAAAATGAACAAACGCTTAGATTTTTAGGTCAGATTTCTATCAGTCTCATGCCACCATAACTTTAGAGACATACATAACTCTAAACTTTTAAAATAAAAGTCATTTACGTAGAATATTCCGCACAATAGTTTAAACAAAAAATGTTTGGCAAACGTGCTGTGGTTTGGCTAACCAATTTCGCAGCTATGATGACTCTACGCATAAAGTTACATGCTTCTGCCAACTGAGATGACTTTGATGTACTGATCGTGAGGAATTAATTCTAATGATGATTATGTTTTGTGGATAATGGGGCACAGTTCATTCTCACTAATTCTGCAGCATAGTCAAAGTAGTAACCTGGGTGGCGAAAGTTACTTAATACGATTGCACTGCATTTTATTCCCAATTTTATATGATTGCTAGGAGTTTCTGAAAAGTACTAAGGCCTAAATGAAGTTATTTTAAAACAGAATGAAACTTAAGGTTTCTAAATCCCTCATTCATCCATCTTCTCTGTAGGTCTTACGTCAAAATAAGCCTTGCACATTTATCACAAGCTACGCTAACATCGCAATGAAGAAATCTTTGGCTGTGGTTAAACCATCAAAGGTGCTCAAAAAAGTGACTTCCGTTTAGAATTTCCCACCGTCAGTAAATCAATGCCATTTTTTTCATTTAGTGTGCCACGGCTTGAAAAAACATTGGTTTTCGTAACCCCCCATTTAGTTCAATTTCGCGTTTTTCCAGCAACCCACCGAAGTCCATTAATTGTGGTTCCTCTGAAGCGAGGAGAGATGCTGCAGTTCCCAGACGATTTCCGCCTGCGTCACACGTTGGACCGTTCGCTGGTCGACGTGGCGTTGGTGACAAACTCGGCGCCCTCGTATTCTGGATACCGATCAATCTAAAACGTTCGACCGCCTTAAATTTATCGGTGTGAGAAATCGCGTACGTAATCACTACATTTCAGCCTCAACGCGCTTCACTTGATGCTCTCGTAATCTAGACACTGACCGATCTAAAACGTTCGACTGCCGCAAATTTATCAGCGTAAGAAATCGCGTACGTTATCGGTACATTTCAGCTTCCCTAAAATTTCTGCGATTTTTGCCTGGTCGGGGAAGTATATTGGGTGTGTGCAATATTTTCAACAGACTAAAATTAAATTTTTTAAAGAAATCAAACAGCAAAGTAATTGTCGAAGCATTTAATTAGAATCCTCATCTCTAATTTGACCAATTATTCTGAAATGTGTTCTTCCCTAACGCGTCAACTTAATGCCGCACAACGGAGCTTGTCTTTTGATATTCGTTCGCAGGATTTTTCGAGGAATCACTTCACATGAGGAAGCGCAAGCTTCAGACTCCAGAATAATTAAACAATGACATCCATTGGTTTGAAATCAGGCAATGTGGGGACCTCATTAATCGTTGCTAAACCCTTAGAAAACCCTTCGCATCAATGCGTTTGTGTTTAACGCTTGTCGGGATACCAGAAAATAGCTGCTCGTTTACAAAAAATTTTTTACAATACGCTAAATAATAACAAGTGGCCTAAAACTTCTAGGAATATAATGTTTTCAATAGCAAAGAAGCTTCGTATAAAAACGAAATTAATTTCGAGAGTATTTTTTTTCAATGATGAAATTAGTTGACAGACTTTGTCGACCTCCAGTAGTTAATTGATGAGTATCTTGATGCCTTTGACTGTGCCAGTGAGATGCTCTATGTATATCACCTCACACTATCGTTCATGCCGCGTCATTACTATAAAATCAACGTAATCAAGACTTCTGTGTCGAGAATTAGGCACTCGTTCTTGTTGTCATAATCTAATCTATTCTAATCTATACTCTATACTTCTTTATGCCATGTACCATGATCTTTATTTTATTCTACATTCTGTGTCTTATATCTTGTGTTCTATATTCCATTCTATAGAGTGGGTGACATAAATATTCAGTTCAATGTTTAGCTCTCATCTCTCTACAAAAAAAATTGAGAATATTTTATAATTAATTCAAAGCTTTTTTAGTTGTAGAAGCAGTTGCAGCAACGACAGTAGCAGCTGCTACAACAGCAGCATAAATGACTGTAACAAGAACACTAACTTCTACGCCCATTACAGACAATTCTAATATTCTAATATAATTATTACTATTACCATTATAACTATTATCAATATTAATTGATGGCAGTGACTGCTCCATTAACAACATTAGCAGCGCAACAACTGCAACATCAGCTGCAGCAACAGTAGTGTTAATGACAGCCGAATCATCAGCATGGAAGGTAACAACAGTGCCAATGATAAATTTGTTATCAAAAGGCACTAACAGAGGCAGTAACAGCAGTACCAATAACAACTGTATCAACAGTAGGGATAAAAACTGGATCACTAACAGCCGTACCAAAACCAGCTGTATCAGCACGAGGTATAATGACAGCCGCTGTTTTTAAATAGCAATGAGCTTCCCATAAAAACAAAATTACTTTCGAGAGTATTATTTTTTCTTTACGCTGAAATTAGTCGAAACAACTTTGTCGACCTCCAGCAGTTAATTGATGAGAACCTTGATGCCTCTGACTGTGACGGTGAGACGCTTTATAAATCACATCACACTATCGTTCATGCAGAGCTGTACCAGTAGGAGGTATAACGACATCCAGGGTAACAGCTGGGCCAGCAGCAGCTGCAGCACCCAACAACAGCACCATGCAACACATGCCGCACAAGAGCTCCAGCGCGACTCCCAACATCTGCCCCCACGAGACCCGATCATAGGGCGCGTCTCCAGCCCGCCTCCCTGGCGCCTCCAGGTCCTCTGGCGAAGATTACTGGTATAATTGCCTCTATTTTCGTAATGGACTGCTTTAACTGCTGGTACAGTTTACTGGAATAACTTCGCCGCACCTCCACCAGAAGCTCTGTTTGTGACCCACGCCTGCTCGTCCATAACTCAAAAGTGGTGCCTACATTGTTTCCTTCCCTTAATTGTTTGCATCAATCGAAAGTTATGAGGTCGCTTAATTCGTCTGGCTGTTGAGCGTCTTTATGACCACGTCGGTGCTGCAGACGACCTTCCATCATTGTGAACGGTCCGCTTTTCTTCATGCGGTTCACAACGTTCTCATCGCTGAAAGTTACCAGCGTTCGTATTAAGGTGTTGACGTTTGGAATTGCAAAAGTACTCTGAGAGTATTGACTAACTCTCTAAACGTTGGAGCTCAGTAGTTGCAGATGATGATGTTCGTGAAAATGATGATGAACGGAGTGAACATTTGAAAGCCTGCGAGTTACCTAGCTCAATTTACTCAGCATTTTCTTCTGCATCGTTTTGGCGAATTTATTTGGGCATGGGTATTATATGTACTCAATGAATTTAGTGTCGCATCTTCAGTTTTTTGTACTCATTCGGTCAAACTGATGGATGTGATGTAAAAAACTTAAAGGAACGCAATGTAGTGAGCAGGGTTCGAGGTATTTGTCAGCGGTCTGACAGCTGAGCGAGTTCGTAAGCCGAACATTTGAACGATTTTTTAAACAGTTTAAAAAATTGTTTACATGGAAGGTTTTCTGAATGTTTGTTATTTACTCCAACTTCACAATTGTGTGATGACATCGCATCAACGTAGGCGCACAAGGATTATGTGTGCAGGAGAAACAGAATGTCATGAGAGCGCAGTGTTATATTTGTTCACAGCTGCTGTACTAACGTTCCGAGGGTCTTGTGTGTACCGTCACGAGTCTTTCGTTTGATGTATAGTTGGCGGCTTTTGGCAATCGGAGTCGCTGCAGCTCGCGAAATGAATAAACAAAACTAATAAAGAATGCTTGTGACTCCGTTGCTTACTGATGCAGGTCCAGGGTAACGGAATGATCAGGACTTCATGCCCATCTGTCGCCCAGTTCGCTGCCCCCGGGGGCATTCCTCCTTCCTCTGGGGCGAGCGTCTCGGAATGCCCGCTCTTCTTCGCTTGATGCTCGGTTTTTGTGGAAGTTTCGCTGCTTCCAAAAGATGGGGTCCGACCGAGCCTTCTCGGCATGCCCGCTCTTCTTCGCTTGATGCTCAATTTTTGTGGAAGTTTCGCTGCTTCTAAATGATAGGGTCCGACCGAGCCTTCTCGGCATGCCCGCTCTTCGTCGCTTGATGCTCAGTTTTTGTGGAAGTTTCGCTGCTTCTAAATGATAGGGTCCGACTGAGCCTTCTCGGCATGCCCGCTCTTCTTCGCTTGAAGCTCGGTTTTTGTGGAAGTTTCGCTGCTTCTAAAAGATGGGGTCTGACAGATAGAGTTTAGTTAGTTGAAGGTTCTTTTTCAGGTCGCGTTCCTCTGAAACGGCCTTTGCAGTCCTGGTCATCCCAGCGCACTCTGCCTCAGCGGTATTGCATGCCATTTCAAAGGGATTGGTTTTACATGGATGCGTCCTGTGAATTAATTAGTTGGTTTTACAACGATGCGGCCCCTGAATTAATGTTTTAAAACGATGCTTCCCGTGAATTAATGGGTTGATTTTACAATCATGCTCCCCTGAATGAAGAGGAAGCAAACATTCATGTTACGAGTTTTAATTTTAAGTACATTTGTGTGTAAGGTGTATTCAAGTGTATTTTAAGTGAATTTGTGTGTGAGGAAACACATGCTAGCTTCACCATATTCCAAAGGACAGGCCTAAGGCAAAGCCGAGGATATTTAGGGACTGTAGTAGCTATAGCTTTTCTGCTAATGTTTATCTTTTTTCGTTTCTACCAAACATTCTGCCTAAAATTAAAACAAAATCTTCTATTCGTGGAAATTTTGAACGATCTGTTTTCTGTATGATTTCAGGCATTCTGCCGCTGGTTTTGGTGGTAGATTTCTAAACTTGTGCGAGTACCATCCAATGATGCCGAACTTGACAAGCGTGGGATATTTTTGTTCTCTCAGATGCGTATTATTTGCCTAGCTGCTCTCACGTCTCCGCAGGAGTGCTAGCTCTGATGCTCCGTTGTGTGATCGACTTGAGAAACTTTACGTTTATTTTGCCATATTAGCTGTAATTATACAACTTTCGCTTGACCATCAGGAGTCAAGTCTGCAATACTCGTGTTGATCTTCTTCTAAAATTTCCTACCAGAACGTGTTTCTTCGATGTTTTATAGTTCTTGTTTCACATTTTAAGCATTTTTGGTGAATTCCTATCGAGGATCGAAAGTTGAAGAACTTGTTTTTTGTCATTAATTTAAGCTGTGGCAGCAATGAACCAAAGCCAATGGATACGATAAATTTGTTTGAAAAATTTCTTTGAATAGAGTCGCAATAATCGCGGCGGTCAGTTCCTGAAATCAGTCGCGTATTTGAGAAGCATTCCAGTCGGGCGGGGTGGAGATTTAAACGCATCTCGGCGACCCTGTAATCGTGAAGAAGAAAATAACTGAAAATTTGAATCTTCATGGCATTGTCTTTCATTCCAACCAATGATAAGTTCGGCTTGAAGAACAAAAATCAAATAAACTCGACTCGATGTAACATAGATGCAAATTTAAATCTTCATGGCAGTGTCTTTCATCCCAGGTAAAGACAAGTTCGGCTGGAATTGCAAAAATCGAATGACTCAATAATTGTCTCTTTGTTTCCAGATCAACTCTTTAAGAACAGAGAGCGCTCCTCCAGCGTTACGAGTGCCCCAAAAGTCTCTTTGTAGTTGTAAGGTAGTCAAGTTTTTTTATTAAGATCTCTATAAAGGCATCCGCAGCATCTAGCTTGGACTTTCGGATCGAAAAATACCAATGGAGGGTTTTTTCAAAGTGAGCGTATCGTGATTGGATTAACGGTCGCTACCATTAGGTGGCAATACAGCTGGTTCTCAACAGCGAGGCACAGTGGACAACCACACGCTGCAGCGTCATGGTCTACACTCCGTGTCAAACTGCGTTAACGCCTCTACCGTCTCGTGACGTGTTGAATCCATCGAATTTAATTGTTGGCAGAAACACTTTTGAGCGTGATATTGACTGGTCGGAACAAATCAAACATGCACCACGTGGACATGAAAAAAGCGATTAATTTGTGTGGACAACCACGCTTTTAAATTTAATTATGTCGTTTGATTACCGTAAGCTGACGTCCCAGAATGCCCGCAGTCCGTCATGGTCCAACGTCGACTTGATGGAGGCACGTCGCTTCTCTTGCCACACGTTGACGTTTTCCATTAACGCACGCCATTAGCTTGAGCGAGCTGGCTGCCAAATTCGTGTGTGAAAAGAACTTGGAATGATCCACGAGACTTCTTTTTAAGTGTGGGAGACGGTGGGAACACTTGATTATTTCGGGTAAAAAACAATTAACCTTTGGAGACCGAAACTCCGGAATTTTGGTGTGAATGAGGTGAGAAGTCGTTTGGCACACGTTTTTATAGCTGAGGCACAGATAATCTACGTTTTTCCGAATTCCTCGGTGTAGGATCTTAGATAATATTGGTCTTATAATTTTTGGAAAGATGTTGATGCACGATACGGACACTAGCAGAGACTGATGCCTAAAAATAGTTGATAACGGGTGGCGTACTAACCAAACTCCCACAAATGCTTCATCGATACCCAATTCTGCATCCATTGAGATGAGCCTTTGATTAGAATACTTGGCTCCTCTTTCGCGTATTGGATAGGTTGCGCCTTCAAAACTGAAAGTTATAAGGAATGAAAATACTTTTACACAACACGAAAAATCATCGTTGAAAACAGAAGTATCAGCAAATACGAGTACTTGTACACTATACGTAAATTTTCTGAAAAAGTTGCTCGAAATTACTCAGAAGCCTGGAAATATTCACCATGAATTATTTTCGCCGAAAGCATCACAGGAGGTAGAAGCCTGGGGGATCAAGTGGGAGAGCTCAAAACCTATCAATCTTAACACTTGAATTTATTACGAAGTGACCAAGAATTTCCTAGAATATTTGGCTGATTAGTATAGAATATTTGGCTGACTTGCCAGTTACGAGCGGGTGTTTCCTACTTGAAAGTGTCATACTTGAGAGTGGTACTGCAGCATAGCTGACCAACGCGTTCTTTTTTGAGAACCGGTTGCAATACAGAGGGTCAAAAAATAATACCAATATTAGTAACAAATTTTGTCTCGCTACTGGAGCATCCTTCACCGAAACTGTGCACTGAAACATCCCCTATATTTTTCGCATTCATCACACATCATGACCATAACCACTGAACACGTTCAATAGATTACAATGAATTGATTTGAGAGCGAACCCTTGTGCTGCATCTGTAACTGTGGGTGCAAAACCCCTCGACACTCTGCGCGACGTAGAGCACCGTTCTCGCCTCAGTTTGTGAGCTCATTTTTGCAGCCACTGCCGTTGCTGGTGGTGCGAATGCACGCTGTTTTGTTGCAGTTTGTCTAATGCAAACATGCAAACAAAGCGCCAGGCACGATCACGGGGCCCAAGAGATCGAGGGCACAAAAATTTCTCGTGTTCGAGCTGTTCTTATATTTGCTGTGTTCGACTAGAGCGCATTCCCGTAATTTTTCCGTGAGTGAACAGTTACTATAAGGCCTGAACAGCCAATGCTGCTCAGCTCTTAGTGTTAAATTTCTACATGTAATCATGGTATAAAAACTTTGCATGTAAATTGCCTTTCTTGATCAAGTAATTACGTTAAAAAGAATCCATTTCCTGCTCTCTCTCCTGCAAATCAACTTAATTGAGAACGGGTTATTCTTGAGCGATGACTGAAGAGCGAAATGCTCTCCAGCTTCAAACTGAATGACGAAATAGAGGTCGGGTACGAAAGAAATGAACGGAGATTTTAAATGCGTGATATTTGTCCCTTTTAACTATAACTTGCTGTAGGACAGGTTTTGGAGTAGGAGTACTGTAGGAATGGCATTGTAATTTATCCTATTTATATAGCCAGTGCCTATATAGCTGCAGCTACAAACCAACAATATGTATCATACTTTGTTTTAGGTGATCAGCATATTATTGAGTCCATGGACTTTTTTTGTTTAGAGAACCATCTTTTGGAAATAATTTGATTTTAGGTTGGTACGCTAAACGTCACTGCCCTTATCTTCTTTGTCTAATTTTTGCTCAAATTATCCTGCTATTGACATTTTTTCTTTAGCGGCACTTGCTTCTTTTGAGTCTCTGCACTTGGACATGCTCTTTCCTCATCTTCTGGGTGTTCTTGAAACATTTCCCATCCTGGAGTTGACGAAACTTTTCCAAATGATTACGATGTGAATGAACGCCCAAAAGATCCGAATTTTTGAAAGTGCTTTGCATTTTCGTTGATATTTTACAAGCAACTATTTTACACGCTTATTTCAGTTCATCCAAGTTCGTAAAAGTTAGTTTTATTTTCAAACTCACATAAATGCTTCATTGAAATTAAACAGTCACTGATGTAGGATATTAGAGTACCCGAAACTTCCAATGTTTGAGTAAATGTCACTGCTCACGAACCTCGTCGACAGTAAATTTTTCGATATTTTCCGTAGAGGATGTCGCTACACTATTTAATTAGTTGCAGTAAACAATGTCAGTAGCCTTTTCGATGTCAGTAAACTATTTTGCTATACTATTCACCGGTTTCAGTAAATTTTGTCAGTAACCTTTCCGAAGTAAGTATAAACGATTAACACACGTACGCACACTCGCTTCAAAGGCGGGGCGAAGCATCAGGCGTACAAATTTTGGTTTCAGGTTCGTTGTTCTGCTTTAGAAAACTGGTGCCTGGGAAACATAACGAGAGCTACGCAGCCTCCGTTTACTGTTTCATTAATGCTGCTTTGGTCTTCAGTTCTGTAATGCGAAATTTGCTCGAGTCATCCAGAACTTTGGTTCTCGTCTGTTGAAAGCTGCTAATTACATTTTTTCATAAAGTAGTTTAAAGGTTTTAATAGAGCTTCCATGGCTCGGCGAGTGTAAAAGCGTGATCTGGCATGGAGTGAGAGATCACGTCCACGACGTGTGTGAGACACGTCGTGGACGGGTGTGAGACACGTCGCCACGTGCGTGAGATATGACACGTCACTACAAATGTTCTTCACGGATGGTCAACTGCAGCCTGACATTAATTTGTTAATATTGTCTGTTGAAATTTGCACAGCGCTGAATCTATACATTGAATGTCTCACTAACTATATTTATCCATCAAATGATGATATGCAATGACAGTATTCATAAATTGGCTGTACCCATACATTGACAGTCTCCATGCATTAACTCTCCGAAGATTGACTGTATTCTTGCATTTTCTGAATCAATGCATTGACTGGATCCATACTTTGACTGCATTCGTGCATTGACTGGGTCCATCCATTGACTGTATTCTTGCATTGGCTGAATCAATGCATTGACTGGATCCATGCATTGACTGTATTCGTACATTGACTGGGTCCATACATTGACTGTGTGAGAACATTGACTGGGTCCATGCATTGACTGTGTGAGAACATTGACTGGGTCCATACATTGACTGTATTCGTACATTGACTGGGTCCGTACATTGACTGTGTGAGAACATTGACTATCCGGATTCATGCATTACCTGTCTCCGTATATTGAAGGGATGCACACATAGACTGCACACCCACACATTCTGGAGCGTGGAGCAACAATAAGTGAGCGATGAACCCCCGTTATCAGATGCAGGTGAGGGTGGGAGAGGAAGTTTCATTTCTCTCATTCCTTGACATTATCGCCTTGCGAGAGAGTGAAAAGTGAAGAGAAAGTCCTTCCTTCTTTTTTTACCCTCTCCGCCTTGGTGCTTCTCTAGATATGCTGGGCATGCGTTTGTTATGCATTGAGGTTATGTTGCGTTCTGATTGTGTTGTTTTCGGGTTGTCTTGTGTTGCGGCTGTTGAGATATCCGACCAACTGAACGCCAGCTCTTGCAGAACCAAGAAATGAATGTTTGCTGGGTTCAATATTGCCAACAACTTAACACTTAGAATATCCATTATATTTTCCTTCATTCCATGGCGATCAATTTCATATAAAGTTCCAAGAGCATTTTATCAGCTAATCACATAGTTGCGATTTAACAAAACCTTTAAGAACTCGAGCGGCAACATCTCATAAGAACAAAAACTCCAATTGTGTACTGACATTTAGAGGCAAAAAATCTTCATCGAATGTTCGCCCAAAATTGGCAAAAGACTTCATTTTCGCGTTGACATTTCAAACCAAAAAATCTTCATCAAAAGTTCGCTTTTCCGAGTGGCCGGTATCCGTGTATCAGAATCGCCAAAAATCCAGCCCAAATTTGCGGCCCATCACGTGGCTGCGCTCCAGAGCCGCGGTGCGTGGGAACAGCTCCATGCTCTGCAGCCAAGACCGACTGACACAATTGCAATAAACTGAAGATGTGCGCCGCTGCTGCAGGCGCCTCTGGGGCGCGCATATCGCGCCTCAAATGCGCGCCTGCGCAACTTTACAGCCCCTGCCGTGGGAGCGGAGGCGGGGGACTGGGGTGCCTCCTCAGCGCGTGGTGCTACGGTGGGCCAGTGCTGGCGGCCTGGTGCTGCTAGCTGCTGAGTGCTAGTGTTGCTAGCTGCTGACTGCTAGTGTTTCTAGTTGCTGAGTGCTAGTGTTGCTAGTTGCTGAG
>JACJUY010003167.1:70487-84006 GCA_014220935.1 Platorchestia sp. MABIK | reverse complement strand
GAAGTTCCTTGCCTAAGCCCATTAGGGTTGGTGGAGGACTACTACCTCCCTCAGTTACTGCTTTGCCCACAATGCCCACCGTTCTTAAAGGAGGGTAGTGCCTTCAATCATCATACCTTTCGAGACGGTTATGTGCCAGTCAAAAGACGAGTTCCACAAGCACGCGATGTCGTTTGAAATTAATGTATCGAAATCCTATTTACAATGAAAAATCGATCCTAATAAATCAAATTGACTTTACGATATTATCTAATTGATACTTGACAATTGAGTAATAACCCAAATAAATCATTCCAAAGAACCTTTCTCGGCGTTAGCGTCTGGCATCTCTTCAGCTAGGCGTTGCTGTTCGTTGATCGTTGCGAAGTCGTTGGCTTGTGGAATTCGACGTATTCAGACTCTTGATTGTAGAATTTCCAACTGAAATGTTGCAGCTGTGAATGAGAAATCACAACAACAAATTTCGAGATCACCAATCGTACAGGAGGACACCATTTACGGGTCGTAGTTAAAAAAATTTAAAATTTCATCACTGTTTCTTAAATTGCATGTTTAACGGTTTCAACTACTATTAATGAAATATTTTCCTCCATCACTCTTATTTTCATTCGATTGTTAATAAGAGACCATTTTTGAGTCACCCGTTATAATAACAAAACATTACAAATCAATCTGTTTTATTTTATAATGCTTGTGTCCGAAATTTGCTATTTCTAGGTTAAAATTGATTTTAAGCTAATGTCTCTGAGTCTTTGAGTGGGCTACTGTGAACATATATCTAGTGCATGTTGAAAAATTGCCGCAAAATATATGAATTGTAATTCACTTGGAGCAACTTTGCCAAAGATCAAATGTAAATAATAATAGGAGCAAAAGGAGTAAAACCAACATAAGTCCGTACACTATTCCTTAAAACCCTTCATCATCGATTTCTGCCAACAGTCGTCAATAAGATTTCGTGTTCAAGGTAAATAACTGTGATTTTAGTAAAATAAGAAGACAAAAGTGAAGAGAAAGATTTTGCCAGCTATTTAAGAGTTTCAACTAGTCTGATATTTTCGATGAACTAAATACAATGATCAATTTGAAAGTTGGAACTTCTTCATGTGTCAGTTAAGAAACTGAACAAGTGAAAAAATAGAAGTTAGTCTTCACCATAAAACAACCCTCTAATGTTCACGTGCAGCTAAGGCATCCATTTCTTTCTTTATTAACACACGCAAGACATCACCTACGTTTTATAATATCATTTCTAGAATGGAAGAGATATAGCTACTAAGAAATGTGTTTGGATTTCCACAGCTATTCCAACATGAGGCCCAAATGCTATCTCAGCTGATGCGCTGTACCTGAAATTCTCACATAAAAGGAGGAGAGTTTGAGAAGACTGCATCAGGTAATTGAGCTCTACTCACTGCGATGCATTCCCTGGTGAGAGAAGAGATGGTGTCGTACTTAAGCTGCTTAAACCAGAGATTTTTCCTGAAATACGTTTAAATACGATCTCCAGCTGTAACATTGCTCATAACATTTGTATTTGATTCGCGAGAAAGCATTGATGCTGTTAACCAAGTACTAAGAGGCACTCTGGACAGCTACGCTTTATACTGAGCGTTGCTATTCCCCCTCCGTTCAGCATGAATTAATTACATAAAACGAAAATTTTTTGTTGTAAGCTAAGGTTAAAGACCAGAAAATACTTCTGTTCACTGCGTAGAAATTGTAAAACCTAAAATTCATTTTGAGGTATTTTTTTAAGGGGAACAACTGAATGATTTGGTCAAAATTATCATAAATAATCAATTTGCTGAAAAAGTGCCCTTAGGTAGTGGGCTATTGTGTCTAAAAATTTTATGTGGCTACGGGCGCTGGAACCTCCCCCAAGAGTGGTTCAAAGAGGGAGGGGTGGGGGTAAAAAATCATGAATTTTGACCCCCATACCAAAATAAAGCGAAAAGGAAATTGGAAAATTTGAAGTCATCTCTTTATAAGAAATGTTACAGGGATTCTAAAACTGCCTGAGTTTTTGTTCTAACATATAAACTCGTAGACTTCTATTCTTTTGAAATGCCTGAGAAAATTATACAAAAGATAATATATACGTTTTCCCCCTGTGGAGGGGGGGGTTCTAGAATTCTCCCACCGTGTTCCGCTGCGAGTCGTAAGAGGCGACTGAAGTGGACGGAGCGAGGGGACTGGGGATCCCCTTCTCTGTAGTGATTTTCCCGAGAGGCAGCAGGCCAATGAAGAGGGTGAGAGGGGTCGAAAGACCGCTCAAACCCTAATACTAGGATCGATGAATGTAAGGGGTTGTGGAAGTAGAGCGAGTGAGAGTAAGAGGGAGGAGATCGGAAGAGTGATGATGAGCCGGAAGTTGGATGTGTTGGCCTTGAGTGAGACGAAGTTGAAAGGTAGTGGTGAGTTGATGTTTGGGAGTGTGGGGGGGAGAGTATCTGGGGTGAGTGGGGGACGTGCAAGAGAAGGTGAGGCTATATTGTTGAGTGTATGAATCAGAGAGAGAGTGGTTGAATGGGGTGAGTTGTGATCAAGAATAATGTGGGTGCGAGTGAAATGGGGGGTAGAGTCATGGGTGTTTGTGAGCGCGTATGGACCGGGGTCGGAGAGGAGTGGGGAGGAGAGAGAGGAGTTTTGGGAGAAGTTGTCCGAGTGTGTTGCAAGAGTGGGAAATGGTTGTAGAGTTGTGGTGATGGGGGACCTGAATGCGAGAGAGGGTGATGAGGTGGCGGATGGTGTTGTTGGTAGGTATGGAGTAGCTGACGTGAATGAGAGTGGTGAATACTTGATAGAGTTATGTGTTGAGAGTGAGTTAGTGGTTGGGAATAGTATGTTTGAGAAGAAAAGTATAAACAAGTATACATATGTGAGGACGAATGGAGGTGTGATAGTGGAGAGAGCATTGATGGATTATATTTTGGTTAGCAGGGGAGTGATAGGTCGTTTGCTCGATGTGCATGTGTTCCGTGGTGAGTTGAATGGGATATCGGATTTTGGGGAAGGTCGTTCGTTATCCCCTTTTCTCGTCTAATGTTACAATTAGTAAAATAGGACAAATAAGAGAGTTCTCTTAAGTCGGTTTATTTAATCCGTGAGTAGGTGATATGTCGGGATAATGGTAAGACACGATATAGTGGTAAAGGGGTAGCGGCGATCTGACGAAGGACACAAGAAATTAATAACATAAAAGTATACAAACAAAAATACGCAATTTCATAAAAAGGAATTGAAAGTAATTTGTTTAACTCGCCAAAAACATTAATGGATTTCTTTGAATAAATGACAAAGTCTATTAATCGAAGTGGAAATGACAGTCGTAGACGAGGTACTTTTGAACATGACTTAATTAACGAACAACTATCTATAACAAATGTTCAGCGTGACTAAGTACGCGTTAAGGACTTAGTCCCGAAATCAAAGTTATCAACTCATTGACTATCATTTGAATACTAAGGGTCAATTACATTCGTTACTCACTTTTACCCACATGATAGCAAAAGCGTGGTAAAAAGGGTAAACAAAAAACTAAGTACAGCTTATATATCTAAAACGTAGAACTTGGCACAGTTAGCAACTAATTAAGTAGACACTCACCCCAGACGGTTGTATCGAGGAGAACACAGTACGTCTACATCGTACCAGTGCTGGTAGTGAAATAGGCTGGTGTCTACAGCTTACCGATTGGCCTTGGCTGGATGTTGCCAAAAAGCCGTCGGTATATCAATGCGTTAGGCACTCGTGCAATACGTTATTTTTTGATGTTAATAAAATTGAAGTTTTGAATCGCAACAGACACTTTAGTTTTAATACAAAAATAATTATAATTTATTTTGAATTTTACTAGGCACCACAGCACTACCCTGGCCAGTAGCGGAGCGTTAGGGGATACTGAGATAGTTATTGCCAGGGAGCTAGAAGCGAAGGGAAACGGAGGGTATATAGGACACTTGGCAAGAGCCTGTTGTAGATCGCTACAAGATTGCTCTGCAGCCTCGGTCCATGTCAGCTGATTTAGCTGCTGGGGTGGTTGCGAAATGGTTCGGTTAACAGAAGAGCTTTGGTGGCACGGAAAGGTATCATTGGAGAAAAAAAATAGTAAGGATGTTCATGAAACGTTACTGGTCACGGGAACACTGAGGACGGGCGCAGTCGGCAATGGTTGCTACTCGTATCAGTAGGAAGCCGTACGCTGCCTGCGCTTACCTCGTACCCAAAGAAAGAAGGTTTAGTTTGGAAGGAGGTACCGTTGTCTAACGACAACGCAACTTGTGTTGAGCAAGAATGGAAAAAAAAATCAGGGTAGATCTACAGGCAAAGGAGTTCGAAGAGGAAATTCAGGAATAGCTTTAATATGGCGGAAAAAATGGTTCTAAGCAATCGATTAGGACTTTCGTCATACATTATAGGATTTTTTTGCTCAAGAAACTTCTGAGTACTACTACTAGTCCTTTGGAATAAGGCTGAGGATCAAAAGATAAGGACATGGTATGTCAGAACTGAGTTTGATAATGGCGCCTCTGTCGTTCACCACCTCTAACAGGAAACCTAAGCGTGATATCCTTCGAGATATGATTGCAATGGCTACTTGAGAAGCAGTGGAATTATTGGGTGGAACAGACAACAACGTTTGTGGGATGTCAAGAACCGGATGTGAAGTCTCTAGCGAGAAAACATGAGTAGGACTGTCGGCAATGGCACGTTTTAGGTCACTTAAAAGGTTACTTTTTAGCTTTAGTCCCTCAAGTAATTCGTTCGGTATTCATTAAAGGTTCAGTAAGGCCCTGGGCACTGCTATCGAATAGTTATCATAAGGCGAAAGGAGTCAAGCATGCCACAGGAGTATCAAGAACGAGTGCGGACAGGAATTAGCAGCTGCTCTGTCGGCAGGGACCGTACACCATATGCGCTCGTCTCATACTAGAGGAAATTTTCCTTTTTTTTTAAGAAACTTCACTTTTTACGACAGCAAGGCATAACGAGTGTTTTGCAAAAAAACAACTGAAGAATTATAGCACATATTTTCCACTACGTAGAAGAAAAAGTTTTTTTTACGGTTATCAAACATTACCTTGGAGTTTGAAAAAGAAAACTATTTTGTGGACAGTTCGTCCTGGAACGCTGCCTCAAAATCAAAAATTTATGGATATCTTCCGTAAAAGGAAACATTTTGGACGTAGAAAAGCTACGCGAGTCCTTAGATGAGGAAAAATGATCAAATTAGTTCGTATTAGGCATGATGAAATAGCTTACAGGTTCCGCCAAGGAAGGTAGAAAAGGCAAATGGAAAGGCAGAAACGAGGATAAGGAATCTTTGATGAGAAAACATAGTGATTGGCGAGTGATAGCTAAACGAAGATTTACAACAGTAGTTCCTAGGAATCGCAGAAAACGGATAGCGAGAAGTAGAGAAAATAACAATAATAAGGGAGACTTAAGAAAGAAAATAATGCTGCGGAACTGGCCAATGGAAACGATGGGTATACTCGCGAAAATAATTAAAATAATGAAATTTCAAATGGGGATAACCGTCTGGGATTTCTGAGTATCTACTTACGATCAGTACTGCTATGACTGTCTTCGGCTTCTTTTGGGCGCCACGCCGGGTCTTCTTTCTTGGTGATGGCGTCGGGCCGGATGCAGAAAGCGGTCGGCAGGCTTCGTTGGCCGTTGAGCTACCCCTTTTATTACCGTGTTTGTGTGAGAAATGGCTTTGTCGATGTGGAATATGACAATGAGGTGGGTGTTTGATCATATGGGGTCACCACTTTGGGGATTGGAAGTTTTTTTGTTATCCCTCTACACCTCTAACGTTACAATTAGTAAAATAGGACAAATAAGAGAGTTCTCTTAAGTCGGTTTATTTAATCCGTGAGTAAGTGATATGTCGGGATAATGGGGAGACACGATATAGTGGTAAAGGGGTAGCGGCGATCTGACGAAGGACACAAGAAATTAATAACATAAAAGTATACAAACAAAAATACGCAATTTCATAAAAAGGAATTGAAAGTAATTTGTTTAACTCGCCAAAAACATTAATGGATTTCTTTGAATAAATGACAAGGTCTATTAATCGAAGCGGAAATGACAGTCGTAGACGAGGTACTTTTGAACATGACTTAATAAACGAACAACTAACTATAACAAATGTTCAGCGTGACTAAGTACGCGTTAAGGACTTAGTCCCGAAATCAAAGTTATCAACTCATTGACTATCATTTGAATACTAAGGGTCAATTACATTCGTTACTCACTTTTACCCACATGGTAGCAAAAGCGTGGTAAAAAAGGTAAACAAAAACTAAGTACAGCTTATATATCTAAAACGTAGAACTTGGCACAGTTAGCNGCAACCGACACTTTAGTTTTAATACAAAAATCATTATAATTTATGTAGAATTTTACTAGGCACCACAGAATAACTAAACCTGTAATGAGAATGGGTTGTTGAGTTCTGCCTTCCGTTTTTCATATGTTCATCTAAAGGGAGGGAAATTGTTATATCTCGGGATGTGCCGTGTGAAGTGAGCACTGCCGGTTCTCTTTGTCTCGCTGGGTCTTGGAGCCGGAAGAGCCATAAACGGTCGGAACTCTGACCGACGGAAGTCCTTTATGGTGTCTTGCCTTTACGAACTTTACGAGCTCTGGAAATTCCTTGTTTGACTTCCGGGCATTGCTAGTTTTAAGGAAGGTCTGTCACCGACGGAATCAGTACATTATTAGGAGCATTGCTGTTCTTTCACTTTCCCTTGCTCCGTAGAAGTTAACGGCTTCTGATACTGTAGCTCTTACATTGGCAGTTTTCAGCTACCTCTGAAAATACATCAAGCTGTGTCGATAGTACGACACTACATTACCTTACCTTGGCTGTTGCCTAAATTACCTTACCTAAGATTTGCTCATCTAGCAAGAGAGTGCAAACTCTTTCTCGAGCAATTCTTCCTTCTTTCTTCTTGTTTCATTTTTCTGAAACCTTAAAACCTTCTTTCATTCTGAGTCTACGTCTGAAAGTTGCCGCACACTGAACCAAATTAAGTTCAGGTACGGGGAATCTTGTCTTGTGATCTTTTCTGTTGAAGTATAACCTGATATATTCCTTCTTTATATTTCTTCTTTTTCTGACTGTATGTTAACCTATGACTTTATCTTTCTTTATAGTATAATTCTCGCTGCAATGGCTACCTTGGACCTGTTCATGCTACTTCTTTAGTTTTCACTCAGTCCTTAACTCTGAGGTAAATATTTTCTGATTAAATTCCTTTCAAACTTGAGTTACATTAAAATTACGCTTAATATTCGCTAGCTTTCCCTTATTGCCTCTAAATTTCTTTTGCCTTTCTAGATTGACGTTTATCTGCCTTAGCGGGTTGCGCATGCCGCTACCTGGGCCGCTACGTTCGCATGCCGCTGCGGGGTTCTGTATGCCCCGACGTTCTGCAATCGAATTCTCAAACTTGAAGTTCTTAAGACATCTGTTCTTCGCTGAAGCTAACGGAAGTGCTGTCCAGAACATTTATTTTTCGTTTAATAATTGATCTACCTGTTCTTTGCTGTGCCTGGAGGTTCTCTTAGGTACTTTAATTTAACTGACAATAATTTGTCAACCAAACTGGAGGACTTAACGCCTGCTGTTGATACTTCGTTGCGCTTGGGCTCCCGTTGGAGCTCTACGCCTCGTTCCTTGTTTGGTCTAATCAATTTGTTGGTATTATTCATTTTTGCTTGACCCTCCAGCGAGAGTTGTGTGAAGAAAATCTCACCAATGAGTCTCAAAATCTTCCTTACAAGGAATAACATTATCAACAAAACTAGTTTTGATAGTTTGAAAACCTCTCAATATCTTTTTGAGAATTCTATTACAAAGACCACTAGCAAAATGGAATCCAAAGGTATGCAATTACATTCGTACTGACAAAATTCAGTCACAAACAACATGCATTTCTTCGAACTTTCATTCAAAGCTATCTGATAATAACCTTTCGTTAAATCTAAATTTTGTGAGAAGTTTGAATTATGAAGTTCCTCAATAACTACATCTTGATTAGGCATAAGATAATTGTCAAAAAATAATATATTACTCCAATCAAACCTAACACATATCATCTTGTATATTTTTTTCAAGTGCCTTATTACTAACACCAGGACGCAATGACGATTTCCCCTTGTCAAGCCGGTACCGATATCCGACCCCTGGGTAAAGTGGGGAATTGTGTCTGAGATCTCCTTTTTCCCAACGGAAAGAATCACCGGGCCACTGGTGTGAAGATCGGAGCCGCGGTAAGAAGACTGTGAGGTGGTCTCCACAAGCTGGTCGCTTCGAGCAACCAGGCGATCTCTCAATACACACACATAAGTTTAGCGCAGCCTTTGTTCTGACTCGACTGCGGATTTGCTATCTTCGCTTTGAGAGTCTGAATTACGGGTTTCAACGGGTCCCGAAAAAAAGTCGTACTCTTCGGTTTCTTCATACACCATCGCAACCGTAAACTGTACAATTAGGACATTTTTAGGCTCAAGAATAAAAATGAGAAAGAACTAGGGAAGATACAAAGAGCCCTTAACCATTACCAGAACTAACTAAGATCTTCCGAAGACAATGATCTATCACTCAGGTCTAAAGAGTCTGTAATGACTACCAGTACTCTAGGTCAACACATGTTAGCAAAAAATTCTAGTTCTAGAGAATAACAATGTATAGGGCAATAGCACGTCAACTACATAAAGGTGAGCTAGAAAACAGCATTATAAGCACCAAATACTGGGTTCTTTACAACAAACATCGGCATCTACGGATGCTTTATTTCCAATTGAAGCATGATACATATCACCTTTTACATTNTTCTCCTATACCCAACAGAGAAAATCGCCACCAGCGCCGAGACTCGAACCCGCGTTTCCCGTACGGAGTCAGGTCCTATAGACACACGGCTATGGCGAGCAAGGGCCAAACAGACCCGGAGATTCACGGAATGTAACACATTAAATACACAGAAGTGATGAAAAAAACATTATGCTCCCACATGCTGGATTCATTTCAAGAACTGGGCTAGAGACCCAGCGGTGCGCAGAAAGTAAGTGCTGCTGTAGGCACAGGTTTCAGTGCTAAGACATTCAAGAGGACAACCTGACGACACTCTACTATAATATACTTACAAGAAACGGGGGCAGTGTTTTATGTTTCCATATAGGTCTTCTGCTTTCCAACTACTATCCCGAGTGGGACTATCTTATTTTTACTCTACCTGTGGAAGGGATTTTAGCCCTGATTAAGTCTCTGATGTAGAAGCAACACTACAACAGGCACGCAAGCTAGCATTTCATCCAATTTCACAGGCATGCACGACAGCTTATTCAGCAGTAGGACAGTCGCAGCTTAGAAAAAATAATATGCAACATTACCACAAGTTGAACATGAAGCATCCAATCGAGTCGACTTTCTCATTGATCAGTCTAATGCTAAACTAGGTTAAGTGAACTAGGTCAAACATTATTGTACATCTTAGAATAACGTTGATGGTGAAATGCCTCAGGAGTTGCGGAACTTATTCGGGCCCACAGGTAGCCATACTCAAATTTGACCATTGTACTGGACTGAAGAAACATTCTGCCTCTGTATCACATGTGGCAAATAAATTGTTTAATTTAAATCCCAACTGAGCTATACAAAAATCAATAAGTACAAAGTTATTAGTGCTAACTTGTTATTCATATCTTTCATGGAACCAACTGAGCAAACTTTTGTTCATTTTAACTAGCAGAACAGAAATGAACCAATCTCAGCTGAGTTACACACCAACCAATCTGTACAATGTTCCTTGTGTTAGCCTTGTTATTTACATCCTGCAAGGCGTCAATTGAGTAGACTCATGCTCACTCCTATGCACCATGTCGGCAACATTCATTTTGAATTACAGGCTACAACCTTTCACATGCACCTTCAATTCCAAACTGCTGATTACCTAAATATTAACTTACATGGCCTAAAATCAATACCGAGTTTCTTGCACCACAATGCAGCATACTTGCTGGAGGTAGCACCAGGAATTTATTAACACTAGCTTGACTCGATATAGGTGATTCGCCGATTTCCAGCAACATCCTTGAATACTCTAGGAACCGGTAGTTCACCACTATCAAGCACTCAATAAAGACACACAAATAAATATGGGTAGTCGAGAACACAAAGAGTTAAAGATATTCTAACACGATATTCTAACACAGTTACACTGAGACACCAAAACTTAAGATTATCCTGGGAGAACGTTTCTGTTCGATCCCTTCGGCCAAAAAACATGCCGCGTCAGTCTTGCGGACCAGTGCGGAAGGTCCGCAGCGATGTTGCCACAAGAAAGTTGAAAATTTAAAAATTTCGCGTTTGCAAAACGCGACCGTCTTAACAGCCTCGAAGTGCTACCACGCGCTGGCCAATCAGAACCCGAGTTTGGCGCGGTGATGCCGCACTAAAAATAAGCATTATTTAAGGAGCTACAGGACAAGTGGAGTTCAGTTCACTCTCAGCGGCTCTGATATTCACGTCAAGTCCCTGCCGCTACTCAAGCAGTATCCTCACTGCCTCGACTGCCAGCCGCGCCACAAAGCCTCGACCCGAGTCAGTTTCCTTATGGTGACTCTGGTATTCCCAAGCGAAGACACTCGGCCAGCAACAGCCTCACCGCTTCGCACTCGACCTCCACTCACGCTGCGATTCCTCGCCATTTGTCGGTCCTCCAAGGTGCCCCTGGGTGCTGTATTACCTGCCTGTAATATTCTCATTATGTGCCATTGCTGTCGACGATATTAACAATATAACGGCGTTTATTCCCATTGTATTTTTCTCATCCTGTCGAGGTCGTTCGTACCTCAGGCACTCGTCTCGGTCATTGATATTCCAAGTCTTCAGATGTTCACAGTCTGCCCGGAGCGTAAAGCAGCCTGAGTGAGAACATCACAACTGGCCGAGCTTCTACTGCACCCCGTTATATAGGGCCTGGTGAGTGCGGTAACTTGCTGAGCACGCGTCCCCATTGGTTGTTGGTTAGGTGGCACCTCGAAGCTCGCCGCAGCTTGGTGTTGCGCTTCGAAGCTCGCCGTTGTGCGGGATGGCGCCTCGAAGCCTGCCGGTCCGTGGTGTAGCGTCTCGAAGCCATCTGTTGCGTATGGTGGCGCCTCGAAGCTTGTGTGGTGGTGCACTAGCAAATGGCTTGTTGAGACCATCACACATAGCTTAAAAGCTTACAATATTAACATAAAATTCTAACTTTCAAAAATCTACTGTAAGGCGTAAAGTACCATCGGCTTTGCTAACTACGACTTTTTGTGAAACCCATTCACTTGTTGACTATCTAATAATTCCCTGTTTAAGACAGCTATCCAATTCGGCACGAACCCCGTTTTGGAGATAGAATGATACTTAACATTATCAACATAAATAGAAAATTCTATGCCCGAAATTTGCCCTGGGACAGTATTGAAACTGGAGCCGTTAGTTACCAATACATCGCGCAGCTGAGATTCCTGCTCAAAGGATATTATTTCGTTAAAAACTGGCGTTTTCAGAAGCGTACTAGGTTGGTTGGCATCTTCAGCAGACTGACATAATTCTATAACAGCATTTTCACCAAATTTTCTTTTGTGATCTTCTGTAGCAAACTTACAACAAGGAATGTTATTCCAAATCGTTCACGCTTACTTCGTAATCTACGTTGTTCACCTTGCACACAATGAAGAAACGCAATCTCTCCACTTCGCTTGTAGCTTGCTCTTGCTAGTGGGCAAGAGAAGTAATGCTTTGTCACCAAAATTCAATGTTCTTCACCAACAAGATCATAGTAGTTTTTCGTTTTTTCTTCGATAGATCATTCTGATCAGCGATTTCCGTGAATTTTCGAATGGTTTCCTCATTTTTGTAACGTATTGGGTCATCGATATTTCGCCTTCTTCCGTCGAATCTTTGAGATTACTTTCTTTTGTCAGAAAGAAAGTAATCTCTAAGATTCGACGGAAGAAGGAGATATATCGATGACCCAATGACTTTCTTTTGATGACTTTCTTTTGTCAGAAAGAATGAGTGGACCACTGCTGTGTAGTTTCTTTCAACACAACAAGAGGTCTATTTAGCTGTAGCTGCAAACTATAGTTTCAGTAGCTTTAGATTACTAAGGCAGGAGTGAGGAAACACTGGAAAGCAGGTATCAGTGTACTGGGCGGCTGTCGGTTACAAACTTCCTCTCAAAACTAGCCGTGCCCGGAAGTCAGGCATGAAGCGCGTAACAATACTTCCGGAGCTCGCAAGAGGAGCGTAATAACAGCTTCCAGAGCACTTACTCACAAAACCAGTGCCACATTATAACACCAGTGCGCAGTTTTTGAGAACCCATCTTAGATCCTTCCCGAATTACCCTGACAAAAGGGTAATTTCTGAACTATAAGACGTACAATCTTTAAATTAGGACCAAATTAATGCTCGTGACGAGTACAACATTTTTATGTAATTGATAAATTTTTTACGCCCCTGCGGGGGGCAGGAAGAGGGGCTCTCGTGACCCCTGATTAGTCGGCCGGTTTGCTCTAAAAGGCTCATTTTGAGAGCGTTGTAATCTCTTAACCATTCCACCTAAAAATTTGAAATTGGTTTCATTTTAAACATCAATTCATTCTCCAACTGTGAGAGTATAACAAAAGTCTCATACACTTCTTGGGAAGGCATGGGTCGAGGTTTACCTACCCTATCAATGGTCGGCCGATTTTCTCTGTAAGGCTCATTTTGATAGCGTTGTAATTTCTTAACCATTCCACCTAAAAATTTGAAATTGCTTTCATTTTAAACATCAATTCATTCTCCAACTGTGAGAGTATAACAAAAGTCTCATACGCTTCCTGGGGATAAAAGAGAGCAACGTTCTCCTAGCCCAAAAATTCGCGCTGACGGATGCCGTGGTCACGTTAGTTATGAGGCGCTGTTGCAACGTGCTGGTCAAACCCTTGTCGTTTTCAGCCCTGTACCTGCATCGTGTGCGTTCGAATCCCGGCTCTTGGTGAAGTTTTTTTCTCTCATGTAAAATTATAGTTTCCATGGTTTTTGGTCAAGTCGACTTTTGTGTGGCAATATTATAAGCATGGAAATGTCATAATTTCGTTGCATGATGTAAAACATGTTTTCCGAATCCCATGATTGGAATACCAGTCCATGGGATTGTAATAAAAATATAACATGAAATATCAGAATATTACCATTCTTGGTTAATGATTACACATCGGGATCGTAATACCCGTGTAAAATGTCGGAACAAACAATTTTTTGGCAGAAAAGCAGAAGAAAAATGAGTTCCTTTCGTTGCGTAATCTGATTTTGACAGTGCATTTATATATTAATAACTAAGAAAACATAATCCTCGTAACGCATAGTTGAAAAGCACTCTCGTTAGGGCGCACTTGTATTGGAATATAAGCAAACGAATACAGGAACCGGTGATTGGAGGGATAAATGTTGAGAGTAAATTGAACA
>JACJUY010003167.1:18155-50775 GCA_014220935.1 Platorchestia sp. MABIK | reverse complement strand
TCCAACTCACTCGAAAAACCATCAATCAAACACCCCCTCGAAAAAACAACCCTTAAAAAACCTCCCTCACTCGAAAAACCACCACTCAAAAAAATTCCCTCACCCAAAAAACCATCACTCAAAGAATCACACTCACCCGAAAAACAATCACTCAAAACATTTCATTCGAAAAACTATTACTTAAAAACCTAACTCACTCGGAAAACCATCACTCAAAACACTCCCTCACTCGATAAATCATCACTTACAAAAACCCTCATGTGAAAAACCATCCCTCAAAAAATCCATTCACTCGAAAAACCATCACTCAAAAAACCCTATACGCGAAAAACAATCACTCAAAAAAATCCCTTCACTCAAAAAACCATCACTCAAAAACTTTCTCCCGCGAAAAACATCACTCAAAAAACCCCTAACTCGAAAAACCACCACTCAGAAAATCCCTCACTCGAAAAACCATCAATGAAAAAACCCCTCACACGAAAAACCATCACTCAAAAACCCTCTCACCCGAAAAACCATCACTCAAAAACCCTTCATTCGAAAAACCATCACTCAAAAACCTAACTCACACGACACGAAAAACCATCACTCAAAAACCTAACTCACACGACACGAAAAACCATCACTTGAAAAATCCATTCACTCGAAAAACCATCACTCAAATCCGTCCCTCACGTGATAAATCATCACTCAGAAAACCCTCTCTTGAAAAACCATCACTCAAAAAAAGCTTTTCACTCGAAAAACCATCATTAAAAAACCCATCATCACTCGAAAAACCCTACACAAAAACCCTTCACTCGATATAGCATCTCCTTAAAAACCCTTCTCAATCAAAGAAAACCCACACTCGAAAGTATCATTTCTAAATAAACCCTCGGAAAATCATCACCCAAAAAACTCCTACACTCGAAAAAACATCCCTCAGAAATCCCTCACTAGAAAAACTATCATTCAAAAAATCCATCACTCGAAAAACTATCACTCAAAACATCCCCTCAACTCGAAAAATCATCATCCAAAAACCAGCTCATCGAAAAAATATCACTCAAAAAACCCCTCACACGAAAACCATAACACAAGAAACCCATCTCACCCGAAAAACAATCACTCAAAAACCCTTCATTCGAAAAACAATCACTCAAAACACTCCCTCACTCGATCAATTTTCACAAAAAACCCTTACTTGAAAAACCATCTTTCTAAAAAATCCTTTCACTCGAATAACCATCATTCAAAACCCTTTACTCGAAAAACCATCACTCAAAAATTCCCTCACTCGAAAAACCATCAATCAAAAAACTCACTCACCAGAAAATGCATCACTCAAAAAACATTTACACGAAAAACCTTCATTCAAAAACCCACTCACTTGAAAAAACAATCACCCAAAAAATCCTTCACTCGAAAGCCATTACTCAAAAAAATCCCTTCTGTAGAAATACCATCACATGAAAAGCCCCTGACTCGAAAAAACATCACTGAAATAAATCCTTTCGCTCGAAAAACCATCACCCAAAAATTACCACACACTCGAAAAACCATCAATCAAAAAAAACCCCCTCACCCGAAAAAACATCACTCAATAAACCCCTCTCCAGAAAAACAATCACTCGAAAACCCTTCATTCGACAAACCATCACTCAAACACCTAATTCACTCGAAAAACCATCACTCAAAAAACCCCTCACGCAAAAACCATCACTCAAAAAAACCCTCTCACCCGAAATACCGTCACTCAAAAACCGTTCGTTCGAAAAACCATCACTCAAAAACTCAACTCACTCGGAAAACCATCACTCAAAAACAGTTTTACTCGAACAACCATCACCCAGCAAACCTTCACTAGATAAACCATCACTCAATAAATCCATTCACTCGTAACACCATTACTCAAAAATCTATTCACGAAAAACCAGCATTCAAAAAACCCTTCACTTGAAAAACTTTTACTCAAAAAACCCTTTCCCACGAAAAACCATCACTCAAAAAACCTTTTACTCAAAAAACCAAATCTCACGAAAAACCTCACTCGAAAAACAATTACCCAAAAACATACTCACTCGAAAAACATCACTCACTCGAAAAAACATCACGCACTCGAAAAACCGTCCCTCAAAACTTTTTCACTAGAAAAACCATCACCCAAAAAACCCTTCACTCGAAAAGCCAACACTCATATATACCCTTTCTCTCGAAAAACCATCACATAAAAAGACAATCAGTCGAAAAATCATCACTCAAAACCCTCACTCGAAAAACATCCCTCACTCGAAAACCCCTACTCTAAAAACCTTCAACTCCAAAAATCATCACTCAAAAATACCCTCTCAAACGAAAGTCCATCACTCTAAAAATACATCTCACTCGAAAAACCATCACTCAAAAAAACGCACTCGAAAAATCACCACTCAAAAAACCCTCAATTGAAAAATCATCACTCCAAAATACCTCTCACTCGAAAAAATATCAATCAAAAACCCCCTCACTCGAAAAACCATCACTCAAAAAACCCCTCACTCAAAATACCTGCACTCAAAAAAAACTCTTCACTCGAAAAACCATCACTCAAAAATTTCCTTACTCGAAAACCCATCACTCAAACAACTCCTCTCACTCGAAAAACCATCACTCAAAAACCTTTCGCACTCGAAAAACCATCATTCAAAAAAAACCCTCACCCGAAAAACCATCACTCAAAAACCTCTCATTCAAAAACAATCACACAAAAAAACCCTCACTCGAAAACCCATCGCTCAAAAAACCTTCACTCGAAAACCTTCATCCAAAATCCCCTCCTACTCGAAAATCATTTCTCAAAAAATAACTTACTCGAAAAACCATCACTCAAAAAACGCTAATCACTCAAAACAACTAATTGATCTTTTTACGCATAATGAGGTAGGAGTGTTTTGTGAAATAACATTTAATTTTCGAATGAGTATGTGGTGGTTTCAACAAGTCGTTCGCTTCGAGCAACCAGGCGCCACCTCACGACACCACCAAACGAGCTTCGAGGCGCCATCCCGCGCAGCAGCGAGCTTCGAGGCGCCACCTAACCGCCAACCAACAATGGGGACACGTGATCAGCGCATTACCACCTCGTCAGGCACTATGCAAGGAAGTTTAGGGGAAAGTGAGCCAGTCTTCTTCTCCCAGCGGTTTCGATATTCACATCATACTGAAGACGCTCCGCCAGCAGTAGCCTCATTCCCTCTATCTCCGCTTTGCACTCAACAGTCACTCAACTGCCACCCGCGCTGCAACTCCACGTCATCTGGCGTTTCTCTAAGACGGATCTTGGTGCAATACTACCTGATAACAATTTTTTCTTCATGAGCCATTTTTGTCGGCGATGTTCCCTATTGAACGGCATTTATTCCAGTTGGATATTCTTACCCTGTCGGGTTCGTTCGTACCTCAGGCACTCGCTTCGGGCATTGATATTCAAAGTCTTTAGATATCCACAGTCTGCCCGGAGCGTAAAGCAGCCTAAGGGAGAACACCCCAAGCAGGTTTCCAAATTGACGGTTTTTGTGTAGCTGCTTTCATACACAACTAGAGGTTTATTTAGCTGTAGCTGCAAACTACAGTTTCAGTAGCTGTCTACTACTATGGCAGGAGTAAAGAAACTCTGGTAATGTTGTATATTGAAGTATGCGTCGTTAAAATGTGGCACTGGTTTTGTGAGTATGAGCTCCGGAAGCTGTTGTTACGCTCCTCCTTTAAGAGCTCCTGAAGCTGTTGTCACGCTCCTCCTTAACGAGCTCCGGAAGGTATTGTTACGCGCTCTTGCCTGACTTCCGGGCACGGCTGGTTTTAAGAGGAAGTCTGTAACTAACAGAGGCCACTAAACTGATACATGCGTCCCAAAGTGTTTCGTTACTCCTGCCTTGGTAGTTTAAAGCTACTGAAACTGTGGTTTGCAGCTACGGCTAAATAAACCTCGTGTTGTGTTGAAAAAAACTACACAACATTATTTGGCAACGAAGATTTCGAATATCCAACGGGAATTTGAATTTTAAAAGTGCTTTGAAACAAAAATGGCTCATTCTACAGTTAGCTGTCCTCCATTCGACGTTGAAGTGGGAACAGTGTGTGAATTTTTACAAAGATTCAAAGTGCAGTCTGCAGGCTCTCTTCAGAAGGCGGGAAACAATGGCGGTAAGAAAGCTTGTACTTTAGTTAAACATCATTGTGCCTGTAAACATCATTACTGATCTATAACGAAGAATTAAACCTACGTTACTCACTGATGCTACGTATGATGAACTAGAAGAGAAGTTAATACAGCAATGTGAAATCAAGAAATCCAATGCCGGCGCATCTGTTATATTTCTAAACAAAAAGCAAGGTGTTAATGAATCCATAGAGAGTTATGCTAAAACGTTAAATGACTTAGAATCTGCACGCAACTAAGATAATTGCTGTTGTGATCGTCTCTTGAGAGATGCTTTCGTTGCTGGTCTACGTTCATAGCAAATTCTCCGTGAAGTTCAACAGAAGTGTGACAGAAAATCTTTCAACGAGTGTGTTGAACGTGCAAATCTCATCGAACAGTTGAGTTCCGATGTTCACGCTTTTATTCATGAGGATTCATCTTTGTCGTTTTTCACAACAACAAAATTACATTCGAACTACATGTGCATACGTTGTGGCGCTAAGCAGAAGCATCTTGCGAAGAATTGCTTTGCTTTGAAAGAGAAGAGTAATACATGTGGGAAGATATGCCACATTTGTAAAGTTTGCTAATCTACGACTGCAGCACGGCCTCCTCTGGCTGAGCCTACACGTGGAGGACCTACACGTGGAGAATTTCGCCCAGCCTGCACTTATATGGTGCAGCCTGAACGGTGCGGTTGTCATGGCAACGTTGGAAGAGAAGATTTTTCAACGCAGAGTTCACGCGAGTCTCTGCAGCGAAAAAATGAAGTCACTCTACAAAAACCTAGGAACGATACTTGTGACGTTAACTCTGTTCATAATTTCTCTGATGTACATAAAAATTACTTGACGGATTCTTATTTTTTAGAAAAAAACACCACTGTAATTCCCGTTACTAAAGAGCCTACGATGTTGAAATTCCATTTAAATGGTAAACCTGTTGAATTTTTTCTTGACAATGGCGGTGCAGTCTCGACGATACGTAAAAGTGATGCAATCGCTGTTGGTGCTGTTATAAGTCCTACGAGTAATAAAGTGCTAGGATACAGTGGTGGCTCTGTAAATTTACTTGGTCAATCCTCAGTAATCATTAGTTATAAAGACGTTAGTTTTAATCATAAGTTTCTCACTGCGGAAGATGATAAAATCAACTTACTTGGCCGAGATATTTGTTCTAAACTTAACGTAAATGTTGTCATTCCTGATCAATGCGACACTATAAACAAAACAGATTCTCATAGCTTACCGAGAAGCTTGTCTTCGAAACATGATTCGTACTTATCATCTGACTCACAGTTTAACGTTAGAGATACCGTTCATCTTGATGTGTTGTCTAATTCAGTTCCTGTATTTTGTAAAGCACGCCCGGTTCCTGTAAGACTAAAAGATTCTGTAAAAACCGAACTGGAGCGCTTGCAGAGTATGGGTAATATTTCTAAAGTGTATGAAAGCCAATGGGCATCTCCTACCGTTAATGTTCTGAATTCTGACGGCAGTGTAAGAATCTGTGGAGATTTTTCAGTCTCCATTACCAATTGGTTAAATCCCGTTCAATCAGTCCTACTTGTTATTGATGATGTAATTTCTCAAGTCGATGACGCAAAGTTTTTCTCTAAAATTGATTTGTCAAATGAGTTTCTGCAAATTCCATTGGAATTTCTTCACAGTGCGTTTTGGCTTAGTTTTTTTGGTGATTTAAGGTGCGCATTCATCGAGAGCTGCTGTAAAGTTCTCGTTAAAGATAGAAACTTGAATGTCCACATCGTCAGATTGCATCATACTTTGAAATTCGGTGAACTTGTTTAGGAGTTTTCATGAAACTGTTCCGGTGAATATTGACTTTTCAATCGGTAAGTCATGGAACGATGGTTTTGTCTTTCCTTTGCAATATTAATTTGACATTCTACAGAGTGGTGATCGGCAACAGAGGGTGATATAACTGTATTTGGTATAGCCTTAGGTTTGCGTGTGATTGCCAGATCGAGGAGAGTTTAGGGACTCTTGTAACGCGAGTCGGTTCTTTAACAATTGTGAAAGGTTTAGTTTGTTCAGCAGTCTGCTAAGCTGAGTTTTTCATCCGATAAGTCAATATTTAAATCGCCGAAAGCAAAGAACGACTTTTTTGTAACTAGAATTTCCTTAAAAATTTTCTCAATGAACTCTAGAGTTGAAGGTAGAGAAGCCGATGGGTGCCTGTAAAGGCTGGCGGTTATAATGGATTTATAATTTTTTTATTTGTACTTTTAGCCAAACCATTTCTATGCCTTCGCACACTTCATTTGTAAAAAGTAAAGACGACGAATAAATTTCTTGCACGAAAATACAAGATCCACTACCTTCGCAACTTCTAACGCCGTCATAGCGGTACAGCACGTAATCGGGAATATTGAAAAACGAGCTCTGAGTTTGCGAATCAAACCATGTCTCGGAAACACATAAGATATCAATGTCTTCTGTGACCAACATTACTCTAATGTCATCCATCTTACTATTGAGGCTACGAGCATTGATATATTTAATTTTGAAATTTTCTATTTTATGGCGATTATTAGCGGCGTCAAAGTCATTTTTTGGTAAGGATTGTTTCGGGGATTCGTTGATCTTATCATTGTTGCCCAGAGAGTCAAGTCAAGCGTCAGGTACATTTGAGAGACTTCCATTCAACTGGACAACAGTATTTTGTCATGAAGATGATGTGATATCAGTCGTGTTTTTGTCTTGCTCAACAAGGGTACTGTAGTGGTCATTTTTTCGGTGAAGTATTAACGGAGGGTTATTAGTAGATAATTTTGGTGAGAGTTCGACTACTGTTCTCCAAGCACCATTGCCTTGTTCATCGAAGATGAGAATTCTTTCACCATTCACATTTGAAATGATTTGTGGTATTAGGTCTCCGGTATCATGATCAAAATGTTTTTCGTCAATATATTTACATAAGAGCCTAGGTAGGTCACCGCTTTTCTTGTCAAGGAAATTGACATTTTTGTTTTCATTTGCTCTGCTCGCTGTTTTGATTGCTGCTTTTAAGGAATTTTTATTCCATTTTAAAGACGATTGAGTGTAAAGCTGGTGAGTTACTGCATGAAGGAGGCTGTGCCCATCGGCCATGGTAGGAAGCAGATTTATTTTCAATGATCGTTTTAATTCATCTATTGTGGTGCTGACAAGTGAGCACATGAAGTTTGGGTTATATTTAGGCTGACTTTCAGCATTATTAGACAAGAGTTTTTTGGCTTTCTCGTAATCCTGAGTTTGAATTAGCAGGTTATGGCCAATTTTGGTTGTGGGAGCGACTGAGAAATGAGGGGCGCTCTTGTCATTTCCACTTTCTTGGTGGTAGTTCTGTGTGCGTTTGGGTTGTGAATTTTCTATCTAATTTCGACTGAAATTTTGATGCAATTTTTCTCTTCGTATTGATTTCACTGTTTCCGAGTACGTGGTTGGATGTTGATGATTTGTACTAGTTTGTGAGAAGGGTGTGTCGCTCTCTGCGTTCGCGTCAGATAATAACGAAAACCCATTTATTGTAGGTACTGTGAAGCATTCAGAGATCGAGGGCGGAAAAGATTCATCATCAGTAGGCAAGCAATGATTAGGGTTGCTAGAGATTTCTCTTGAAAAAGCTAGCAATCGAGTGGAATTTTTCAATTCATTTTGATGTTTTCCGTTGATGTTGGAACATTCAGTAGTGTCATTCAAGCCATTGGAGTTTATGACACCCGAGCTAGATTGTAAAGTGAGTTTTAGACATGATTTAAGAGCAATCTGTTGAAGAAAATGGTGTGTTTCTTCTCTGGTACTAGGCCAAGTACGAACATCGTTGCAAGTTATGAGATCAGTTGCGCCATTTGTTCGGAGCGGAATCAATCTAATACCGTTTTCTTTGCACAAATTCAGCGCCTGATACCATTGCTTAACGCTACACGCACTTACTACATAAATACGAGCTAAGGCATTCTTATACAAGATAAGTTCTTTAATTTTAGTAATGTTAGGTCGCGAGAGGCTTAAATCTCTCAAGCAAATGAAGTTGGTAAATTGAGGCATTTGTCCAATTGCGTCAAGAAGGTCATCAATACTGCAGGAAATTACTGTTCGAATTTTACACGTAGTGTCAATGTCCCTCCTTTCGACCGTCGTGAGAATTTTATCTCCGACAAGAAATGCATCCAAAGGTTTCCTGCAATTTGAGTCAAAAGAATGGCTTGCAATGGACGTGATCTTTAGCGTAAAATCGAAAGAACTTACATGCGAGTTCAATTTGAAAAGTCGCTCTGTAATGAGCCTAATATTTGAAGCGGTGGAAGATATCGAAGGTGGACTTAGAGGTGTCCGTTGTTTTGACATTTTCGTTAAGTAGGGTGCAGTGAGAGACAGGTTATTGTTTACTTGATGGAACAAATGAGACACTGAAATTTGCAGCGGGTGCAAGTTGCTTGAGTAGTTCAAGTAATCGATAGCTACAATTATAAATATTAGAACCGCTAATATTAGGTTCATTCATCGCATCATTCCCGGCAGCTCCTGACAAATTTACATTTTTACCCATCGGAACACGTGAAATTTTTGGTGACTCTTTCGCTGATGTATCTTCTCCAGGATTGTTTGAACAGTGAAGTTCAGGCGCAGTGACTTCTTCCTTGCTCTTGCTGGGATTTGTTGCGAATACGTGCGTTGCAGGCGTTGAAACTTGATTGTTACTAGCAGCGCTTTGGAAATTTTCCTCAGAGACGGGAGACTTCGCTGCTCGACTCCCTGTCGATTCTCTGTCGGTCGTGCACTGGTGATTCTTTGGGAGTTGTGGTGCATTCGTTGACGTCATACCGCTTCACTGTCGGAGTTGTTGTAGTCATTGTGAGCGGTTTAGGCTTTTGAACATGTGATTTTACGCGTGAGAATTTTGGTGGTTTTTGCTTTCGTTTTGTGAACGGTTCAGATATATTCCGCTTTTCGGGGTTGGAGTTTTCAGGCGGCGCTGTTGCGAGGGATGTTATTTCTCTAGATAAAGCTGCTTTCCGAGAAGCTGAGCGAGTTTGTATGAATACACAATTAAATTGTATTGGATGAATGAATAGAGGCGAAGATAATTCAAATTTTGCTCACTGAGTAGATGTTACGGAGTGCAGTGGGTAACTATCGTCAAGAGTAGAAGGGTAATCGTTTACAGATGACAGATGAGTAAGGGCTCGCTCCTCATTTAGGCTTTGAAACACCCAAAAACATCGCCCTTTGATGGTCGAGGAAGAGGAAGGGCACCATTTGTGAGCAAGGCTTCGCTACATTCGTTTGACCTGTACAGCATCAGAGATCTTGGATTTGGGAGGAACAGGGGAGTATGGCGAAGAGGGTGGGCTGGAGGAGGGGGGGGGAAGGGTTGCTGGCGCTGACTTGGCGAGGCAGGGCCCTCATAGAGATCTATTGTGTCAGACATGCGCAAGATTTCACATTTTACTTACTTAGTTTCCCAACGTTCCACATTTACAAAATTTGTTTTCTCTCTTCCACTTTTTACTTCACTATTCCACCAAAAGTTCTCAATAAACAGAACAGAGTTATTTGTTGGTAAAGTAATTTGAACGCAATTTTGGGGAGTAAAAGTCGAAATTGCGGGTCATAAACACTCAACATAAATTTTTTGCCATAACAGATGAAAAGTGCATGGAATTTATATGTATTTTATGGTATTTTTCACAGCATTCCAGTTTGCAACAGCATCGGGTCTTTGAAATGCTGCTCGTTAAGGGTAGAAAAATAAGAGACATCGCCTTTAGAATGGGAAGAAAAAAACTGCCAGGTGATGAAAAGAAATTAGACTCAGAAACACACAAAACCATCGCCTTTTGATGGTCAAGGAAGAAGGACATCGGATGCTAGCCAGGCTGCGCTGTATTCATTTGACCACATAGGCTTGGGAGGAGTTTAGAGGTGTGGAGGCGAGGGTGGGATGGGAGGAGGAAGAGTGTGGGCGCAGGCTTGGTGAAATAGGGCCCTCATAGAGGTCTATTGTTTCAGGCCTGTACTGGGTTTTATATTTTACTCACTCAGTTTCACAACGTTTCACATTTACAGAAATTGTTTTCCCTCTTTCACGTTCTACGTCGCTATTTCACCAAAAATTTTTCAATAAAAGGACAGAGTTACTTACTGGTAAAGTAATTTGAACACAATTTTGTGGATTAAATGTCAAAAATTGAGCGTCAAAGACACGCAGTATAATGTTTTTTTTGCAATAACAGGTGAGAATTGCATATAATTTATCACTGTATTTTATGTTTGTCAAAACAAAATTCAGCTGTGCGACTGCATCGGCTTTTTTTTGTTTCCACGCTAGTATTCATGGTAAATTTGTTCTATTTCACGTCAGTGGGGGTGACAAGAGGATGCGGAAAGAGGGAGGAGGGGTTGTTGCGGTTGACCACGGAGGGATGCAGCACTGAGGGCTACACAAACTTCGAGTGGAAACAGAGTTTATAGAAAGCACCTGTCTGCTTTTTGCACGATTAAATTTATCACAACTGAATTTATTTGATGTCTGTTTTTTTAGTTTCACGATTCAATGAGGTAGACAGCACATTCACGGATACTCAGTTCAAGTTTGGGGTTTTGGGAAAATTTCGTTCCCCCACATTTTGAAATGTTTGACTCGCGGAGCGTCTGTTCACTTCCGCACCGCGTCTAGAAAAGTATATTTAGAGAGATTTAAGCGAATTCCAGCATTTTTTAGGACAGACAAGACTTTGTCAAGAACTTCCAAATAAGAATCATAAGAAGAGGTCAAAATGGGTAGATCATCCTGGTACACAATGATATTATCAATGCCAGAAAAAGCTTTGTTCATGAACGCTTGAAAAATGCCGGGACTTGCACGCAAACCAATAAGGTATGTAATTGTTCTTAAATAGACCTTCCGATGTGTTAATGGTCGTAAATTTTTTTTATTCTTCTTCCAAAGGAATTTGCAGAAACTCATTTGACAAATCAATTTTAGAGAAAAACTTTGCGTCATCGACTTGAGAAAGAACTGAGCAGAGTAAAGAAAATTTACTTGCTGGAGTACAAAGAAAATTGGTCGAGCAGTACTTTATACAAGAGATATAAAGAACTTGGAAAGATTTTTCGGAAGAAAATCACGCAAGCAAAACAAACTCACTTTTACCAAAAACAATTCAAGGCAAAAAAATAACCCAAAAGGTACATTGGAAATTATTAGTGGGGTGGCACAATATAAAAATTCAGACCGCAAAAGTAATTTTGAAAATCCTTTAGAAAAAGCCACTGAGTTCAATACATTCTTTTCAAAAGTAGGTGCACAAGTCTTCAGGGAAGTAAATAAAACCAGTCCGGGGCAACTGTCAGTTGAGAGTTCGTACCCTACTACACTTTCAAAGGCTGGTGCCCTGTGGAGGCCACGTCCTGTCGATTTACCAGAGTTACGGACTATTTTGTACTCATTGAAGAACACAAAAGCAGTCGGACATGATGGAATTAGCCTTCAATACATCAAAGGCAGTTTTTCAGTCACAGCACCACTGATTCGTTTGATTATCAACACATCAATAGCAACTAATAAGTTTCCAAACCAATGGAAACACTCCATAATTAGACCCTTGCATAAAACTGGTGACATAAATACAGCGTCAAATTACAGGTTCATTAGCCTTTTACCTGTCCTGTCCAAAATATCTGAAAAAGGAGTAACGAATCAACTGTCATCTCACTTGGACGAGTCAAATTTACTTCATCGAAATCAATATGCTTATAGGAGGAAGACTAGCACTCAAGATGCCCTGCTCAATATCACTGAAAAAATATACAGCGATATTGACCAAAAAATGTAACACTTTTGCTGCTACTCGATCTCTCTAACGCATTCGACAGCGTCGAACATGATCAACTCCTACGGAAAATAATGAACTTAGGAGTTGATACACATTGGTTTAAAAGCTACCTATCAAATCGATCTCATGCAGTCCTCTTAGATAACAAGTTGTCCCCATTCCTTCATAATAACTTTGGTGTTCCTCAAGGATCCATTCTGGGTCCCCTATTGTTTTCTATTTTCATTAACGATTTCCCTCCAATGCCTTCTAACACTCGAATTTCTATGTATGCTGATGATGTTAAAAATTGCGATGACAAGCTATGTAGCAGAAATACCACAGACGAAAAATGGAGCTGAAGCCCTATTGATCAGCCTCAAGTCAAGGTATGACCAAAATGGTCTCAAACTAAACGCGAATAAAACACAGTTCATTGTTTTTGGGTCAAAAGATACAATGAAAAATATTCGAAATCTGGATCTAACTCTTACGGTTGGAAATGATAAAATTCACCCATCAGAAAAAAAAAACTTGGGATTTGGTTCGATAGAGACATGTCCTTCAAATCCCACGTTGATAAAACCTGCAACACAATTCACGGGACTTTAATGTTTTTTGATCGTATAAAAAGTATGCTTAACGAAGAATCTAGATTATTGGCCATCCAATCCTTGGCCTTATCACGTATTGACTATTGCAGCCTGGTATGGGGAGATATACCGAAATATCTTCAAAAAGATCTACAAAAATGCATGAGTTTTGCTGCTAAGGTTGTGTGCAAAGGTAAATTCAAAAAGAATGATCACGTAACACCTCTCCTGAATAAGCTCGGCTGGGCTCCTATTCAGGAGAGGTTTCTGGCGCACAAAGCCCAATACGTATTCTCCTCTTTATATCTTCCTCATAGCAATGCTGAAACAGTGAAATACCATTCCCTTACCGTCACCAACCTAAAGCCGAATAGGAGACGTGATGTCTTAATCAAATCCCTTTCATCTAACATCGGGTAGAAAGCTCTGTCAGTATCAGGCGCCTTACTGTGGAATAAACTCCCCCAGAGCATCAAAACCCCTCAAACACTTGAAGAATTCTTAACTAAAATAGCTCTCTATCTTGCGTCTACACAGTAAGTGTAAACTGCAGTACGTACCAGAAAAGAAGTCAAAAAGTTTTAGTGCTAATTATCTTATCATTTCATTACATCATACAACAATCAAAACATATCTGTATTATGCATATGCAATATGATTACTTGTATGCGAATATTAAGTACATTTATGTACTCACATGTGACGCTCTTATGTATGTGTATCTATGTGTTTGAATATATATATGTATGTGTGTGTGTAAATATACACATGTAGATCTTATTCCCTTCCTAAAATGCTCTGGTTAATATCGTGGGACAATGTGCCGTCCTTTACACTCTTTGAGTATTCTTTGGCCACACTATTTTAGGTTGTTTTGACTTTCTCGTTTAGTCCCAGGAGTGTTGGAAATGTTATGGCAGGTATTGTACAACGATCCTTCTCATCTATTTGAATTCTGTGAACTTTTTTGTGCCAATGCTAGTAACATTTGAAATTTAATTTTTGTGTTATTGTAAAATATTTCATTTTATCAAAGCCTGTTTATAGCTTACTAGTTGATACGAAACAATGTAAAATTACCTCTAATGTCAACCTCACAGTCTAAAACGAAAAACCATTTGGATCTACCCGTTTTACTTTCAACCATAATCTCTCATCTCACTAGTTCCTATGTTCGGAAGCTCAAATTTCAATATAGGAGTGCACTTAACAAACCAACGCCCCGAAAGAAAATGCATTTTAGACGTGCTTTTCTCCCAACCATTTGTTTGTTTAGAAATTAACCGGTATAAGTATTACTGTTCCCATGCGTAGATTTCAAGTCATGGTCTAAATTTCAAGATATTTGAAAGCATTTTTCGCTCATATTAAAACATTTGAACGTGCGACGTAATTCATCGGCAATTTTTACTTTCTTACGCCCGTGAGTGCATTAAAACGAAATCATTTTCGGGAGCTAACTTTCCGGATTGCTCCAGCTATGCTGTAAATGTTATGGACGGATAATCCAATATACGCGCACCCTAACAAGAGTGTTTTAAATTATGTGTCACAGGGATTTTTTTTTCTTAGGAACTCACATTGATTAGCATTTTCAAAACTAAATTAATTACCGCAAAGAAAGGATGTTAATGTGACGGTACTTTAGCATCTTTTTTCTCTTATTTCGTTTCAATAAAACATTGAAAAAAAGGGCCAAGGTTTCGAAGAATGTCATAACTTTGAAGAACTTCATTTTTGAATCTTCTTATTCTGGTCTTAGATTGCTCTTCTTACATTTTTACTCTCGTGAATACATTATGACAACACTATTTTGGCTAGTTAACTTTTTGTACGGCTCCACCTATATTGAAAATGTCACGGCTAGCATTTTACAACAATCCTTTTCATGTCTTTGACTCCGATGAACTCTTTACGCCAGCACTATTAGTGTAAGAAATTTCACACTAATTTTTTTGTTTTGTTAGAATAAATATTATGTTCTTTCCGACGCTCAAAACTTGGCACACTAGATGATGCGTCTGTGTGAAAAATTGTCTCAAATCTCGACTGTCTACCTCATAGTTCAAGACGCAAAATAAATCAAATCTGTCCATTTTACTTCTAACATCAATCCCTCACACTCGTATCACTAGTTCCTATGTTCTTATGCTCATAATTCAAAACGAGTACGCACTAACGCGAGGGTTTTCAGCAATGCGTCACATGAATTATGCTTTTCTTAGTCGCGTGTATTTTAAATGCATTACCAGAATCCGACTACCGCGACAAAGAGGAACTCATTTTTCGTGCTTTCCTCCGAATCATGTTTTCGACAATTATCAAGGGTATTACGATAACCATGTATGAATAGCAATTAAGGGTCTCTGTGTTAAGGTATTTAAACGCGATTTTTGCTCTAATTTCAATTTAAATGGGCACAAACGAAAACATTTTTCAACTAAGCGTTACGAGGATTGTGTTTTCTTGGTAACTTATATTCAAATGCACTGTCAAAATCAGATTAGCCAAAGGAAAGGAACTCATTTTTGATGTGCTTTTCTGTCAATCATTTTTTGATTCAACATTTTACACGGGTATTACGATACCAATGTGTTATTATCAGTTAAGGATGTTAATGTTAAGGTGTTTTAATCAACATTTCATGTTTTACTTTATTGGAAATAAAATGCTTTTCGTTTTCTTTTTTTTTTTGCTACTAAACAAAGATGTACCTTTCCAGTGGACTCCACTCCAGAACTGGATAAAAGTGTCCATATTAAAAGAAAAGGTAATAACAAACCAGCTCTCGTTTTACATAGACCAGTCACATTTACATCGCCGCAATCAATGTGCTTACAGAAGGAATACCAGTACTTAAGACGCCCTGCTTAACATAAAAAAAAAAATTTGCAGCGATACTGACCAAAAAAATTTCTTCTCCGACTGTTGTCTGATCTTCCCAAAGCTTTCGACAGTGTTGCCTACTAAACCGCTCTCATGCAGTGTGCTTGAATAACAAAATGTCACCATTCATATTAAAAAATTTTGGCATTCCCCAAGGTTCAATCCTCGGCCCGCCACTATTTTCAATTTTCATCAATGATTTCTCCACTATGCCGGTAAACACAAAAATCTCAATGTATGCTGATGACGTACAAATTGCCATGACAAATTCAACAGCGGATTAGAAAGAAACACAAGCCAACGCTGAAAACCTTCTGAGAAATCTGAAATTGTAGTGTGACCATTATGGCCTCAAACTTAACGCAAGTAAAACGCAATGCATTATTTTTGGATCACAGAATGTGACTAGAAGTTTTCCATTATTTACGCTAACATTTGGAGACGATAAAATTGAACCAGTAGATAAGATAAAACATATTGGTGTTTGGTTTGAGAAAAATATGACTTTTAATTCACACGTAGAAACAATGTGCAACAAAATTAACTGAGCCTTAATATTCTTTCATTGCGTTAAGAACACACTTGACGAAAAATCTAGGTTATCAGTGATTCAGTGTTTAGTTTTATCGCGTCTGGACTACTGCAGTGTAGTGTGGGGAGATTTACCTCAATATCGTCAAGAAGAGTTGCAAAAATGTATTAACTTCGCCGCCAAGGAAATACATTTTTCGCCCCTTCACCACTTAAGTGGTGTGCAAAGGAAATTTCAAGAAATACGATCGTGCCACCCCTCTTTTAAGAAAACTCGAATGGATCCCAATACCGAACAGATTCATGATTCATAAAACTCGACAAGTGTTCTCATCTCTGTACCTCATTTAGAGTAATTCAGATGTGGTAAAAAATTTCCATCTAATATCCCAAACAAAAACCAAATCGGAGGAATGATGTCTTCGTCAGTTAACGTTCATCTAACGAGGGACAAAAAGCTCTCTCAGTTTCTGGAGCTATTTTGTGGAACCAGCTTCCCCAGCATATAAAAAACTCTAAAACTGTAAAATAATTTAGAATAAATGTGTCACGTCATTTTGCATCTCTGTCATAGGGCGTGCAGCATTTCAGCGTGAATTTTCCATTTACCTGAAATTTTAATTTTCCTGAATTTTCTATTAGAAAAAAGAAATTTTTTCATTCTACGTTCGCTAAGTCATTCTAGTATTGATCTTACTTATTTCTGTCGACTAAAATGAGCACCACAGCCGTCAGTTCAATGCAGCGGAATGAAGGTCGTTTTCCCCAAAATTAGGAGTATTTCTTCTCCTTTTTTTTACGTTTCTCTTTTCTGCATTTTATTCAACGTCCATATGACAAACATACTCTGAGATACATTTCTCGTGTACAGGTTTATAGATGTGAGGGTTGTGCTTTGTTTTCAATAAATTAATTTTTGGCTAATGTTGTGTCACTTTTTCAAAATCATTCACGAAGATGTTTCAATCGATTTCGGCTGAGCGGGGTGAGGAAGTAATTAAGAATTTCATTTATTTATTTTCAGTGCGTTCAGCGCACACTAGCACTGAACTTTCAAATCATAAAAACTCTAAATTTCCATAATTAAAATTATCACTGCGGACCGCTGTTTAATCTACCTCTACGTGCCAAATTTTGTAAATATTCGCCACTCATGTGTGATATCCGGCCACAATGGTATTCCGTTTCATCTCATGTACCCATGTCCGTATAATGCTGAAGAGAATACCGATAAGATGTGAACCCCAAAATGTTTTCTTTGCTGTTGTGTTGTTCCTTGACTGTAACCTGAGTTTTCTTAAAAATTTCTATTAGGAAAATAAAAACCAGTTTATTTTTACGTTTTTCGAAGTCTTCTCTTCTCTAAGTTATTTTTTCCGAATAATTTCTTATGATTACAGTGAGCTCGACCGTCATTTCCGATGTAGTAGGAGGTAGGTTGTTTTTTGTCTTTTTATTTTATATATATTTTTTCTCAAATTCATTTTCAATAAGTAGATGTATTAATATGTGTGAGTACGTATGTAGGTATGTGTATATCTACATAAATAGACATGCATGTTTCTATTTCAGTTTTTCACGTGAAAACAATCCGGTTAATCAATTATTATTGCACTGGCGAAATTATCAAAAAAAAAGATCTAGCACTTCCCCAGGGGACGTTTCTGTGAATCGGAAAAATGAAAAATACAATTAGACGAGTGAAATAAAGCGCAATTTGAGCATTTGAACCGTGGTAAAATTGTTTCTCTGTCTGTATGTTGAACAAGCTATGAATTTTTATGTTGAGTAAATGTTTGTTTCCGCATTTCTGCCTAAATTTTGTAGATTTTGCTAATCATATGTGATATCCGGCTTACACTGTATCTCCATTTTATCCCATGTACCCATGTCGGCATGATGTTACAGAGAATACCGAGAGGATATGAAAAATGCTTTTTTCGTTGTTGTTCCTCTACGGTAACTTGAGTTTTCTTAAAATTTCTTTCAGAAAATTAAAAACTATTTCATTTTTCCTTTTTTCGAAGTTTTTGCTTCCTATTTCTCATTTTTCCTCAGGTTATTTCTTACAATTACACAGAGCTTGACTGTCATTTTAGATGTAGCAAGAGCAAGATTGTCTTTTATATTTATTAGTTATTTTTTATATTCATTTTCAATACATATATATATGAAAATGTGTGTGTAGGAGTGTGGATGTATGTGTATGTGTGCGTAAGTATACATGAATGTCTATGTATCTGTGTGCACATGTACATGTTCACCCATTTACATACACACATATGCAGATATATGTTTCTGCTTCTATTTCAATTTTTGCGTAGAAGCAAAACTTCAAGACATTTCATTTTACCTAAAGCTCTGCGATCAATTAACACTGAATGAACAAAATTTCAGAAATAAACATTTATATTGAGATTGCTTAATGATTCAAAAAAAGATCTATCACGATCCCAGAGGGCATTTCTGTGAATAGAAGAATTGAAAAACGTTAACAGATAAATGAAATAAAGCGCTCGTGAAAAAAATTATCTCTTTGTCCGTATGCTAAACAAGTCATGAATTCCATTTTTACGTGTTAGTTTGTTTACGCGTTTCCAGATGTGCGTGTTGTGTTGCATGATGTTCTTTATAAACTACTTTGTGACTAACCCTTTCTCAATACCTGATAGTCATTTACGATGGGGTTTCAATTTGCGCCGGTATACCGGTTTTTTTTTTGTCTTTTTCTTCCTTCGATTCAACTAATAACTTAGGAGTTCCGAAGAATTCTTTAGTAGTGTTTGAATTATTTATAAGTTGTCAGCCATCTCTTGGAATATAAAATATCCAAGAGATGATATTTTTCATTTTTCATTCAAATATCCCTTGACAGGGTTAATCTGTTAGCACGCCAAGTATGGTTTGTCTATTAGCACGCCTCGTATGGTCTATCTATTTGTACACCTCTGATAGTTTGTCTATTAGTACACCTCGTATGGTTTGTCTATTAGTATGTCACGTGTGGTTCATCTATTTGTACACCTCGGATAGTTTGTCCATTAATACTCCTCGTAATGGAACGTTTGTCTTACGACGTCTTAAATTAAGAAATTTATAAAAGCCAATATGTTGGCATGGATCTCATGTGACAACGTCGTTGGAAATAAACGGTTTTTCTTTTTTTTTTTTTTTCTTTCTTTCTTTCGTCCTTATAATCAAAGATATCTCTCGTTCGCATAAACCTCTAAAATTGTTTGATCCCAACCATGAAACTCTTCTTGAAACTGATAGTTCTGGCTATGGGGTTGCTGCCGTACTTTTGCAATGAGTTGATTCTTCTCATGATTGCTGTCCTGTTCAATTAGCTTCAAGATCTTTAAATAATGCAGAGCGAAACTATTCCAACATCGAAAGAGAGAGCCTTAGGGTTGTTTTTGGCGTCGAAAAATTCAAGAAATTTCTTCTTGGTGTTAAGTTCCTTATTCATAACAACCAAAAACCTTTTTGTAAGCTTTTTACACATAACAAAGGCGTACCTCTTAATTGTTCCGTTCGTATTCAAAGATGAGCTCTCAAGCTTTTCCAGTTTGACCATGTTTTCAGCTATTCCAAAGGTAAATGTAGCGTAAATAGCGATTGTCTTAGCAGGCTCCCTCTTTCCACAACCGTGGCAGAACTAGAACCGTACGAACTGATCTTCGCAGTGAACTCTGTCGATAAAACTCCAATAACGAGTGAAAATATAAAAACTCACACTGATTTGGATAGTGAACTATGTCAACGCGAACAATAAATTTAAACAATTTATTTACCACTGGTGATACAGAGGTAGAATGTTTCATAAGTCTAGTACAATGGTCAAATTTGAGTATAGCTACCTGTAGGCTCGAATAAGTTCAGCGACTTCTAGAGCGTCCTACCAATAAATAAATAAAGTTTGTCATGCCTCCTAAACCTAATCCTAATTTGTCTAAATTTAAGAACTGGCTACCACAGATGACTATCATAAAAGGTTGCATCCTTTATAAAGAAAGGGTTTTAATTCCCAAGTCATTCCTAAGTTTAGTTCTTGAAACATTTCATGAATTCCTGGCATTTGTGGCACGAAGTCGTTGGCCAGATCTGTTATCTGGTTTCCCGGAATGGAAAAAAAATTCAAGACCTCGTAAAATGTTGACCTCAATGTCAATTAAATCGAACAAAACCCAAGTTTAGGAACGTAGAATGACCTACTCCTTCTCGTCCTTTTGAACGTATTCATGTTGATCACGTTTTCTACGAGAATAAAATTATTTTCATTGCTGTAGATGCATTCCCTAAATATATTGAATGCGAAGTTGTACCATCCACGAGTGTGTCAGATACTATTGATGCTTTTAGAATGATTTTCAGCAGAAACGGGTGGTGTTATGTGCTCGTAAGTAATTGTTGAGACTTTTCACGTCTTATGATCGTTTGGAGGATTCTAGCCTCAGTGAGGATAATAAATTGTAAAATCACGAAAATTAAATTTTGAAGAAAGTTGGTTTTACAAAATAGTTAAGCCATTGTAGCCAATAGAATATGCAAAGTTGGACTTATTCGGTCTATGGAATGAAATTACAGAAACGTTTAAGATTAACAATGAAACAATTAACTCTAAATTGGGTCGTTTGGGCAAGGAGTAATAGGTAAGGGTGAGGAGAAGCCGTGCGAGTGTAAGGATACCAAGAACAAAGAAGTGAATTCATGAACAACAGAACAATTTCTTTTCACACTGAACACTATATCAATTCAAATTAAACTCTAACGCATACTTATACACTGATAATTGTATCTACACAAATTAAACTAGAAACACCGAAATTAAGAAATAACCTCATGTAATGCTTACCAGCAGCATGGACGCCACAGGCACAAAGAATTTAACAGAGTGAACGTCACACGCCGCTCAGCTACGAACTAAACCGACAAAAGCACAGGGATTTACCTTTGGATGTCAAAGGGATTTTGAAACTAGCTTATTCTCGCCAGCAAATCCTAACAGTGATAATGCTTTTAACTGTTCATCTCAAGACTTTAAAGATTTTCTAATTCCTGATGGCATTGGGCATCTCACACCTCCGCCCCATTCTCCAGCCAGCAATGGTCAAGCTGAGAGGGGGGTGAGGGTAATCAAAGACCCATTGAAAATACTCTCTTCTCCCGAATCGTTCAAATCCCGTCTAGCATAAGCGTTATTTCAATCACATTGTATTCCTCATAGTGTCACAAAAATTGCTCCCTCTGTTGCGCTCAATAATCGTAAATTTGTTACATCCAAAGATAGAGTTAATCCTAAATATTCGGTGTCCAGGTCTAAGCCTATGTGTGTAACTCAATTTAATGTCGGTGGTCATGTTCTTGCTCTGAATTTAAGAAATGGTCCCAAGTGGCTGAAAGGAATTATTGTTAGTAAAGTTGCTGTTAATATCTTTCAGGTTCAAATCTTAGCATTAAATGTAATCTGGAAGAGACACTCTAATTAGCTGCTTTATTCTTTTGGTAATTTGGAGTCTATCAGTAATAAGGCGTCTGAGCCTTCTGCTATGCAGCCTGTTAGCAGGTCACCTGCAGAGACTGAACCTCGTAAATCAGGTAGAATAACTAAACCTGTAATGCAAATGGATTGTTGAGTTCTTCCTTCCTTTTGTCATATATTCATCTAAAGAGAGGGAAATTGTTGTATATTAAAATATGCGTCGTTATAATGTGGCACTGGTTTTGTGAGTATGAGCTTCGGAAGCTATTGTTACGCGCTTCTTCCGGAGGCTATTGTTGCGCGCCTCTTCCGGAGGATATTGTTGCGCGCCTTTTAATTGCCTGAGTTCCCGCCACGGCATGTTAGAGGGGCAGTCTGTAACTGAAAACCGCCGAGTATACTAATACGTGCTTAGAAGTGTTAGAAAACATTTAATTTTGTGAATTTTTGGAGAATTCGACGAAATATTTCACTAGATTGTTTTCAATTTGTGTCCTTTTATTGTGTTTTGCTTCGCGTTTTTGTAGCACACCGTAAGATTCGCTTGTGTCTTAGTACACATAAAAGCGAAGTCCAGCAGTACAGATGTGTCACTTCAACATCTTGTGTGTTTGGTTGTGGCATGTGAGCGATGTGTTGTGTAATGGGGTTTGGAGGGACCTCAGCTGAACTGCCAAAGGGGGAAAATTAACGACCAACGGTCGTATGGCTTCAGCAAGAATTTTTGTGGTAAAGCAATTTTAAGAAGCCTGGCCAGTGTCATGGGTAGATGTCAACTTGAGATGAGAGGCGAAAAAATTTATGAGGCACCCTTGAGGCGAACTGCCTAGCAAGCAAAGATTCCCTTACCATACTACAGGATACGGTCTCCACGGAGAGGGGGGGGAGAGTGTTGTTAGAAAAACAAAGGGAGAAGATTTAGTCGGAATTCACGAAGAAAGATCTCAAGGGGTACTTAAAGAGGGCGGAGTCAACTACGTTCTCGTCAGAGGAGCTTATAGCCAATACAATGAGCAGTGTGCCATAGGAGGAAAAATTCGAAGTTTAGAACCGCCAATGAAACAGCCATATCGACTGAGAAGGAGGGTTTTGGACGAGCACTTCTTAAATCTCTGAAAAGCCTGATTGGTCAAACATGAGGATAGAGGACAGCCCTCAAGCACACTTAGATGTAGCTTATGGAATAGGTTCAGTCTTGCGCCGAAGACCGAAGAGAGAGTGCGTGTTACAAATAGAAAGTGGTGAAATAAATTTATACTGAAAAATATCACTTTGAAAATACGTGGATGTAGTTAGCGTCAAAATGTGATTATACTGGTCAAAATTTGATTAAAATTTCCCTTTCCATTGCAGAGAAAAGAAGTCTCACACAAAGACCTCCGTGGTCGAGATATGAAATTAAAATAAAGATCGAACGTCAGTTGGGGGGGGTAAGAGAGGCTGTATTTTTGGGAGGAGAGACAAGTGAAACAAATGTGATGAAATTAATGTCATTCATTGCAGTAAAGATCAAGATACTTTTTTGAGTAAGCGTAATTGACGCGATTGAAAGTAACAAGGTGGTAAATTTATCTTACAGGTGGGAGGTCGCTTTTGGTTCCATTTCTGCATTAGGGAAATCTTCGAGAAGCTGTGCATACGATCGTCGAAACACACTTTTCTGAACTGTGAATAAACTCAGGGAGTCTGAACTGAAGCTGTGTCTGTGCGAATGAACCTGTGATCTGAAGTTATGACCATGTCTTGTACTGTTGGAAACGCCGTGATGAATGGATCTTATTCAATTAGTTTTGATGTGTAGCTTACGCAAAGGGGCTGGCTGGCCGGCCGGATTAACCAGGATAGCATTGTCATGAAAGCTATTGGGCGCGTACAGTTTCTCGATTAAGTTAGTTGGGTTGGAGTGTTGTATAGGGTAGGGCGTTTGAGGCACTGGTATTTGCCCGATTCCTAATGATATGTCATTGTATGTTAGCTTCATAAAAGAGTTCTTTGACTTACTGCCGTAATCATAAATCGTGCAAAATTTATCTGGTATACAATGTACCCAATATTGGAAGCGACAGCTCTCAACGTCACAGATGCGCACAGATACCGCGCGATTGTAAGTGGGTTCCCTTCACATCGGTGAGTACCACCCTTGTTTTAGTATATGTTCTGTATATGTTAATTATTTGTGTATTCTTGGGTTGCCCATAATTTCTTGTGTTTATGTATTTCATGGAGGTATGCCAATTCCTCATTTCCGAGTATCCGGTCTCCTTTATAATGTAAATTAATGAGAGGCAGGACCAAGTCTCGTGACAGCAGAGTTTCTTTACTCCTGCCATAGTAGCCTAAAGCTACTGAAACTGTAGTTTGCAGCTACAGCTAAATAAACCTCTAGTTGTGTAGGAAAGAAACTACACAACAACCGTCAATTTGGACTCAATTTTCCGGGCAGACTGTAGATAGCTAAAGACTTTGAATATCAATGCCCGAAGCGAGTGCCTGAGGTACGAACGAACCCGACAGAGTCAGAAAATGCAACTGGAATAAATGCCGTTCTATTGGGAATTTCGCCAACAAAAATGGCTCACGAAGAAAATATTGCAATCAGGTAGTATTGCACCAAGATCCGTCTTAGAGAAACGCTAGATGACGTGGAGTTGCAGCGCGGGTGGTAGTTGAGTGACTGTTGAGTGCAAAGCGGCGGTAAAGGCAGTGAAGCTACTGCTGGCGGAATGTCTTCAGCCTGTTGTGAATATCAAAGGAGACTGGCTCACCTTCCCCTGTACTTCCTTACATAGTGCCTGGTGAGGTGGTAATGCGCTGAGCACGCGTCCCCATTGGTTGGCGGTTAGGTGGTGCCTTGAAGCTCGCTGCTGCGCGGGGTGGCGCCTCGAAGCTCATGTGGTTGTGTCGTGAGGTGGCGCATGGTCGCTCGAAGCGAACGGCTTGTTGCAATAACCACATACTCATTCGATAATTAAATGTTATTAAACAAAATACTTCAATCTCATTATGCGTATTAGGCGTATGTATAACCTCAAAAAGTCTACCGATATTTACTTCAAATATTATTCCCATTAATCAACGGAATTAGGCACTAAAAGAAACCAACGATTTTTACCTCAAACCGGTGCTTAACAATTGATATGGCTATCATAATACAGATGTATGTTGAATAATTAAGGATCTTTATGTCAAGACATTTTAAAAACCTGTATTAGAAAATTTATGTTCCCACTTTATTAAAAATAAACTGTTTATTTTTCTTTTCTTTTTCCTCTAATGGAAAACGGCATAAGTTGTCGCAATGTTACAGTCCGGTCCGTTTTATGATATTATTCGACGGTCATAATCAAATACGAGGACTGAGTGGCCATGTGTATTATAAATGAGATTAAGGAAGTACGAATAAGAAGAATGCCTTGTGGTTTACAAATGAGATAAGGAAGAACGAATAAGAAGAAAGACTTTTCATAAAAAACAACGCAAAGTGAGGAAACTGTTTGAAATACACAAAATTACCGAGGATGAATGGCAGAGTGCATGGAATGAATACAAGGATCAGAACAAGAAAGTAAAGAGAATGATAAATGAGTTTAGAGTTAGTGAGGAGAGACACCATGTTGAAAATTTCAAAAAAAAGGGTTCAGATGGAATAAAAGATTGGTACAAGATTATACAGTGTAATGATATAAGTAGTGAAGTTCAAGCTGACGAATTAGTAGTCAATATTACCATGTGCAAGATAGGGTGCTAATGGTGAAAGCAGTTGAAGACTACTGGGAGGACATTGGTGGAATGAATGAGCAGGTAGCAGATGATGAACCTATAAATTTTCTGATTGATGAACATGAGCTGCAAATGGAAGATGAAATCATTTGTGGAGAGATTGTAAGTTTTTTGAAGAAAGTAAAGAATGGAAAGGCATTTGACCCTGATAGGATCCCATTTGAGTTTTATAAATGCAGAGGAGAGAGTTAAGTTAATATGTGGAAGTGTTTATTTGATGAGATATGCAAGAGTGAACGAGTCTCAGCAAGGTAGAATATCAGGAAACTTTATTATGACCTGACACAGTGGCACTTCGGAACTATGAGTAGCAGTCAAACGAATTTTTGTGAACTATTCCTATCCTACCTCAAAATCTTAATCGGCACCCTAGTTTCGATCAATAATGACCACAAATAGGTTATTAACATGTTACAATAAGGAACAAATCACAAAAACGCTAATTTCATGTAGCTTTCACATGTAAAGTAGAAGAATGAACTATGATAAGACAGAGCGTCACTATACAACGTAGACGACATTTTGGAGGTAACTGAATCGCCGTGACTGTCAAAAGAAACGTGAAAGAAACTCTCGTTCAAATGATTACACATAGCATTAGAATTTAATTTTACACCATAATTCTTTCAGTTTTTGGACATATATTAACGTCATTGGAAAGAGAAAACTTTCAACTTTACGAAGAGGCAATTTTTTCTGGGAAAAAATATATATGGTTACAGTAATTTGTTATTATTCCCTGCATACCGTAGCAGACAAAATAAACTCCAGTTTTTTCAAAGGAAGAAATTAGCCATGCGATCAAGTTCCGGGCAGAAAAACCACTTGCTGGATGTAAATGAACTATGGAGTGCGGAGAAGTTCCTTTGACATCATTCCGATGTTTCTATCCTGCCGCAATAATTTGGCAGTGTGTATGCAGTGTAATGTACTGATGTTAAATTAAGGGTATAATGATGTATTGCAATGTAATGAGACATTTAAAATTTTAATCCTATGAACGTGGTGCAAAATAGTTGAAATGTAAATCTAGTTTTTCCCTTATATTGTTCGTAAAATTACATAATATCTTAGTTTGCACTGAAGTGCTTAGATTGAGAATATTTACCTATGAATAAGAATTCGTTATATCAAGTTAATGATAATCTAGATTTTGTCAGCCAAATAAATGACTTTGTTTTAACATTATTCATCGGGAATAGAAATGTAATAAATTCGATTCGTGACTTATTCATCTAAAATTGCAACAAGAGTCTTAAGAAGCAAATTACGAATCATTTGATTCCTCTGCTTACATTTGTGAATTAAATACTCTAATTTTCTAGCGACACGAGCACAAAAAAATTAGGTCATCTATGCTATATATCCCACGGGCAACTGCATCCACTTATGATGAAGTCCAATAGAGTGTAATAATTCTTTCGTAATAAATACGACTAACTATTCAAAACTTTTGGCTAGATGTTTATTCATTAACTTTAAAAGAATAAGTTCACATGATGTTTTACATTAAAAATATCTTAATTTGCCATATAATGTAAATTATTTGATTTGACAAACATATTTTAATCAAAGCCACTTGATACACTTCCACGAAAAATCTGTAGCTGGGCTATTTCATTTTTTTAAATAGTTTAAATGCATATTTGATACGTAGGAGCAAATGATGTCCAATGACGACCTCGTGGTACAGTGGTTAAGGGATCGGCTTTACATATTGGAGACGAGGGTTCGTATCCCGGCACTGGCGCGGCGATTTTCCCCGTTGGGTATAAGGGAGAGCTCAAGCATAATACCCCACTCAACCCAGTCGGAAATGGGTACCGGCTTCACGGGGGAACCGTCATGGTGTCCTATATATAGTGTTAGTTTTAAGACATTTGAAAAACAAATGCTTAAGATCAAATGTATCAGGCTTGATTGGAAATAAAGCATCCTAAGATGCCGATGTTTGTTTGTTTGTTTTTTTCGTAGTCATATACGCAGAATTTTTCAATCTAAATCTAATTTTCAATATTAATTCAAGATATCGCAAGTTCCTAAGCTCATATTTCACCGTAACTGCGCACTAATAAAAGTGTTGTCAACGATGCATCGTCACTGGTATTACATTTTTCAAACTTATATTTATATAAGTTATGAAACCTCGATTACCTCATCAAAGCATAAGCTTTTTTCATTCTTTTCTCTCAATATTATTGAAATGAGTATTAAGATACCAAGCATGCTTATCTACTAAGTTTCTTTATCTCATGATATTCTAAAAACAAATGATCGTTTTGTACAATTTTTTGGAAACAAACTGTTCAGAATTATTTTTCTGTCGTACATTATGTTCATAAGTAACGAAAATAGAAGCGTGGCTTGCAACTAACAGCCTGTAAGTAAAATTTTCTCTGCCCATTTTTGTTTTTTATGATCGGAAATAACTTTTTTTAAATGACGCTTTCCAATTTTATTTGGTATACATTTGAATAAATGAAAATTCATGTTCAAAGCGTGATACTTTTTAGCATACGGTACACGTTCGTCCAATAAATCCCGTTCGAAGAATTTTGTGACATTACAGAAATAATTGAAGATTTGTGTACAGAGTCCATCAAAATTAACGGCAAGGGATGCTCGAATAATTTGACAGAGCAAGTAAAAATTTTAATCGATGGAAAATATTATCAAATAGCAAATCTTTCTGAACAATCATGCACCGGTAATGAGTACGTAATAACTGTCTGTAATACAGGATGCACCACCTCTTGAATTTACCCTTCTAGATCTTTTGTGTGCCCACAAAAAGTTAATATTTCTATTACAATGATAACTTCATTTTCAATATACTTCAAACAGTGAGGTTATAAAACTTTTTTCAACACTCATTAGTACTATTACCGGTACCAGAGGAAAATTATATTTTAGCTACTCGGCCTTAGCGAAAAGGGATGTCTCTATTCATTTTTTGAAATTAAAGTGTGTGCAAAATACTATGAACACCATAGCTAAATACTTCGAATAACACGCATGTTTGAAATTTAGTTAGAAGCAACACTATGAGAGAAATATTGTATTTTTTGCGCAGTTTTCTTCTGAAATGCACCAGCTCACCGTTTTTGAGAACCCATCTAAGACCCTTCCCGAATTACCCTGACAAAAAATGTAATATCTGAATTATAAGACGTACAATCTTGAAATTAGTACCAAATTAATGCTCGTGACGAGTACAACATATTTGTGTAATTCAAAAAATTTTTACGCCCCTGTGGGGAGCAGGAAGCGGGGCTCTCGTGGCCCCTCAGTAGTCGGCCGATTTTCTCTATAAGGCCCATTTTAGATGCGTTAAAATTTCTGAACTATTCCACCTAAAATTTGAAATTGGTTTCATTTTAAACATCAATTTAATCTCCAATCTTGAGTGTATAATAAAAGTCTCATACGCTTCCTGGGGATGAAAGAGAGCAAGGTTCTCCTAACCCCAAAATCCGCGCAGACGAATGCGGCGGTGACCTTAGTTATAAAGCGCTGTTGCAATATGCTGGTCATAGCGTTGTCGTTTTAGGCCCTGTCTCTGCATCGTGGCTTCGAATCCCGGCTCTAGGTGACGTTTTTCTCTGTTATAGAATAATTATTTCCATGTTTCTTGCTCACGTAGACTTTTGTGGGGCAATATTATAAGCATGGAAATGTCATAATTGCGTTGCATGATGTAAAACATGTTCTCCGAGCTCCTTGATTTGAATACCAGTCCATGCATAGTAATAAACACACATTTCTGAATGTCAACCTCGCTGCCTTAGACGCAGAATTATTTCGATCCAGACGTTTTACTTTCAACAAATTACTTATATCGCAAGTCACAAAGCTCGTATTTCACTGCCAGTGTGCTCCAGAAACCGTATTCTCAAACATAGATTGTGATAGAAATCGTGTTTTATTTTTAAGCAGCACAAAACAAACATCGGAATCTTATGATGCTTTATTTCCAATCAAGCCTGATACATATGATCTTGTGCATTGGTTTTTCAAATGCCTTATAACTAAAACTATACATAAGACACCATGACGGTTTGCCCCGTAAAGCCGGTACCCATTTCCGACACCTGGGTAGAGTGGGGTATTGTGCTTGAGCTTTCCCTTATACCTAACGGGGAAAATCACCGCGCCAGCGCCGAGACACGAACCCTCGACTCCTACACGGAAGGCCGATGATTTAACCACCGTGCCACGACGAGCACATTGTCCTCAATCATGTTCTTCGACTAGCGACATGGGTATTACAATACCCATCCATGTGTGGGTATCGCACATGAGTGTGATACACACAGATGAGTGGGACTTTTCTTACTTTAAGATATTTTAAAAACGAATGCTGTGTTGTCTGCTCTGAGCAGAATCGCCACCCGGCTCTGGGCGGCGGTTTTCTCTGTTGGGTATAGTTGAAAAATTCAATGCATAATATCCCACTCTACTCAGGTGTCTGAAATGGGTACCGGTCTGACCAAGGGAAAGCGTCGTGGTGTTAGCTATGAGGCATTTGATAAACCAATGTACAAGGCGGTATGTATCAGGCTTAATTGGAAATAGAGCATCCGTAGATGCAGATGTTTGCTTGATTTTGTTTGTTTGAAGAGAAACGAACCTGTCCAACGCTGATTTTGTGACAGAAAGACCGACACTCTTCGCGAACACAAAAATGGATGCATTAGTTGGTACAACGCCCGGCGGGACATGAGTTAAAACACTGTCTGTGATTTCAAATCATTCTTCACTTATGTGACAGAATGAAGGAAAAATGGATAGTATCGATATGATCGGTGAAATTAAAGAGAGCTAAAAATATACACGAATGAGCAAATAACGATAACGAATGGGTTAAATACAATCAGAACTAATAACCTAGTATGTATTTAAGAAGTTCAAAATGTCATTTATGAAGTCTTGAATAGCTTTATTAGGTTTCCTCAAAGCGTTACTGCAGCGTTACTATGGCTAAGCGTTACTATGGCTATTACTCATAATTGCCATATTACAAATTTCAATTGCAAGAGTACGATATGATTCAATACGTGCGGCCCAAATGTTGTTTTTGCCCGAGAGACTTAAATGCCTCTGATATTTTCCCCCGAACAGATCAACGTAAGAAATTGAAAGCGAATGAGCGAGAAAAATTAAGGAAAAAAAAGACATATAGAAGAAGGAGAGGATATTGTACCCTATGTTAGAAATTAAATTATAAGCTCTCAATGGTAATACTTACACGTAAAATTCTCTGAATTTAGAAATTAAATTCTGGCCTTGATTTCTCTAGCCTTTTGAATCGACTTATTTCTTTACTAGATCTTGTATAACGAAATTGCGCAATAAGTTTCCGGTAAATTTCTTTTTTTAAATTGGCACTTTTGCCTTGAAGCGTTTTCAAATAGTTTATTTCACTCTCCATGTTTATTGATCACTTTAAAGATTGTCCTTTTTCTTCCTAAATTTATACGTCACTCTTCTAGGACAAAAAATCACAGTAACTCAGGCAAGTTGAACCTGACACTAAGGCAGCCGTACCGATACTAGACATTAAATGCTATCACGAACATGTGACCGGCCGATGAAAAAAATGAAGTCACCTCTCACGGCACCTAAATAGTGTGAGTGTTCGTGCCACGTCAGCACAGCTCCTCTAATGTCATGATGACAACTTACCATGATGATAAACATTCCCATTAGATGAAGGCAGTATAGCGAAGTTAGAGTCAGGAGTTGGAGTAGCTGGAGTCACATGTTATAGAGTGGAGTTGGAGTCATGATGCAGGGTCACTTTTTCGAATGTGGTGGAGTCGGAGGCGATGTCGTTTATTAGCATGTGGTGAAGCCTAGGTTGGAGTCGCTATTTGTTGGTGTAATATCAAATTATTACGGAACCTTTATTTTATCCCGCGTACCCATATCTGTCTGTTGTTTGTTAATGAGAATACCGACAGGATGAAAAAGTTGTTGCTCTGATACTGTGAATTGATTTTCATAAAAATTCTGTTAGAAGATTAGAAATTAACTCATTTTTACGTTCCCTAAGTCATTATAATTTATAACTGAATTATTTCTGTCGACTATTATGAGCAACGAAGCCGTCAGTTCGATATAGCAGGGCGACGGTCATTTGCATTATTGCTATTTTATCTCATTTTCTTTACATGTATTTTTATATTTGATTTTTTGGTCAAAGGAACTAAATCCTAGAGTCATGAAGATTAATGCTCTGATAATATTTAGCACTGAACCTATAATAAGGACTAACTACATATTACATTAGCCACATATTACATACATATTATTACATTAGAGTACACATGCTTATTGCTTCAGACGAGAATTATTGCCACCCCAGTGAAAATAAGAAAGAAAAAGAAAACCAGTTAATTTACAATAGAGTTAAAAGATTAAATGTTTAACATTGGTTTTCAAAATATCTGAATATTAACATTCTTGGTTGATAATTACACATCGGTATCGTAGTACCCATGTAAAATGTCGAAACAAACAATTTTTTGGCAGAAAAGCACAAGAAAAATGAGTTCCTTTCGTTGCGTAATCTGATTTTGACAGTGCGTTGAAATATTAGTAACCAATAAAACATAATCTTCGTAACGCATAGTTGGAAAACACTCTCGTTAGGGCGCGCTTGTATTGGAATATAAGCAAACGAATACAGGAACTGGTGATTGGAGGGATAAAGGTTGAGAGTAAATTAAGCAGATATAAAACATTTTGCGTAAAAGATTATGAAGTCGACAGTGAGGAAATTTTTTTTTGTTCTTAAGTATTGAACAGAACGCCAAAATAATAATGAGCTCGAAGGGAATAAAAGTTTTTATTCCCATCAATGGACTGGTATTCCTATCAAGGGACTAGGAGAGCATGTTTTACATCATGCAACGAAATTATGACATTTCCATGCTTATAATATTGCCTCACAAAAGTCTACGCGAGCAAGAAACATGGAAATAATAATTCTACAACAGATAAAAATCGTCACCTACAGCCGTGATTCGAAGCCACGATGCAAGTACAGGGCCTAAAACGACAAGGCTATTACCAGCACATTGCAACAGCGCTTCATAACTAAGCATTTGATTGCCGGTATTCGAAGAGAGAGGTTCAATCTTGTCTTCGGAAATTGTGATCGTGTGGTGACTTTGCAATAAGTGCGACGTTAAACATTATGAAGCAGTTGGCACCAGACCGGCTTACAAATTTAAGGGAACCATTTCCAAGCATCTCAGTCCAAGATGAGATTTTCCTGATTGTTTTTTTTATTGCTTTAAAAGAGTTTGAGATATGTCCCCGAATGTCTGTAAAAATATCAGGAACGTATCCCAGAGCTA